>JAQNBH010000006.1:17984442-18181654 GCA_028752905.1 Cladorhizidae sp. MBARI D1340-BT2 | reverse complement strand
AGTGGGAGGGATGGTGTCTGTCTGTGCATGTGGTGGATGGTTGGCTGTCCTACTGGAAGGTGTGGGTGAGGAGAGGGAGAAGAGGGAGGCCTCCAGCAGGCAGCTGATGTCCATGCTGCTGATAGAGTTGTGTAGGGAAGAGGGACCATTGGTAGCCCCACGTAGCCTACAGGTAGGAGAGGATGTGAGGATGGACCGACGACTGCCACTATGGCGGTTGTGATGGTGGTGGTGATGGTGGGTGGACTCCTGTGTAGAATTATTAGCAAGTGCATTCAGAACTGTATGCAACATCACCACTGCCTACTCAACAACATACATGTACATATATACAGTATACATATACCAAATGACTAACTAGTCCACTCCACATGCTCGTCTAAGCCTGATCCGCTACACTTCACAGTTCAAGCATACACTTGCTAGAGCATTTGTTCAGTACACTGACCTTGGCCTGGTAGAGCTGTTCGTCTGCACACGCCTCAATCTGAATGCTCTCCCAGAACCACTGTTGCTTGACCAGGTGCACTCGGGAGAGGACCGGGTAGGAGGTGGGGTCCACTGTATCTGAGACCACACAGTGGCTCACACGACCTCGGTTCAGGTCACCGCACACAGCACCTGGGGAGAGAGGAAAGGTCTGATGGAAAGGCACATGAAGGCATGAAGGAGCATTGCATCAGATCCAAGATATTTGCATTAAACATCCAAAATTGAGTAGGGAAGATAAGCATTAGAACTCAAACTTCATAGAGACTCACCATTATTGACTGCAATCTCCTTCATCTCCCTCTCTTCCTCGGGGGGGAACCCATGCAGAGCTACGCTGCAGCCAGTAAAGGGCAGCTGCTTGAAGTCCGACAGCGGTGGTTTCGTAGCATTCGCGTTGATGTCATCTCTGCGCTTCCAGCACTCTGTGACCCAATCGTCACTCATGATGGGTGTTCCTCGTGTCACTGCCATCTGAGCGGATGCAATACAGACACACAACAAACATGGTGGTGATATACAGCTGTGCATAAATAAGCCAGATCCTGCAACAATTTTAGGAAAGTCTGAGAGAGAAGAGGACAAAATGATATCCAAGTCCTTCCAAACACTTTTAGCATTGGCCTCCTTTCGCACCCCCCCCCCCATCTCCTACTGTTCCTCCTTACCGGGTATTTGGAGCCATTCACAGTGTGTGCCACAATGTGCGTGATTGTGGTGGGTATGTCTCTGCGTATGCTGGCTCCTAGCTGGTGAGCTAGAGAGCAAAGCCGCTGCAGCACCGCTCTGTCCTTGAAGCCCGTGAAGCAGATGACCACACTCTCCATCACACACGAGTAGATTGGACGCACACTGTTGGGTAACTCATTCTACAGTTTGATAAAGATACACATGTACTTATGGGTCATAGAATAATGGTGCCTACATACTTAGCAACAAGATGATCATAATAATGCAGTCTGGAAACCTATAATAATATAGCACACAACAGAACTTCTACTAGGCACAGTGCGTACCATAACTGACATGTAAGTCTTGTAGAGTAAAAGTTGTACCAGGCACAGTGCCTACCGTAACTGACATGTAAGTCTTGTAGAGTAGAAGTTGTACCAGCACAGTGCCTACCGTAACTGACATGAAAGTCTTGTAGAGTAAAAGTTGTCAGGCACAGTGCCCACCGTAACTGACATGAAAGTCTAGTCAAGTAAAAGTTGTACCAGGTACAGTGCCTACCGTAACTGACATGAAAGTCTTGTTGAGTAAAAGTTGTACCAGGCACAGAGCCTACCGTAACTGACATGAAAGTCTTGTAGAGTAAAAGTTGTACCAGGCACTGTGCCTACCGTAACTGACATGAAAGTCTTGTAGAGTAAAAGTTGTACCAGGCACAGTGCCCACCGTAACTGACATGAAAGTCTTATAGAGTAAAAGTTGTACCAGGCACAGTGCCTACCGTAACTGACATGTAAGTCTTGTAGAGTAAAAGTCGTACAAGGCACAGTGTCTACCATAACTGACATGTAAGTCTTGTAGAGTAAAAGTTGTACCAGGCACAGTGTCTACCGTAACTGACATGAAAGTCTTGTAGAGTAAAAGTTGTACCAGGCACAGTGCCTACCGTAACTGACATGAAAGTCTTGTAGAGTAAAAGTTGTACCAGGCACTGTGCCTACCGTAACTGACATGAAAGTCTTGTAGAGTAAAAGTTGTACCAGGCACAGTGCCTACCGTAACTGACATGAAAGTCTTGTAGAGTAAAAGTTGTACCAGGCACTGTGCCTACCGTAACTGACATGTAAGTCTTGTAGAGTAAAAGTTGTACCAGGCACAGTGTCTACCGTAACTGACATGAAAGTCTTGTAGAGTAAAAGTTGTACCAGGCACAGTGCCTACCGTAACTGACATGTAAGTCTTGTAGAGTAAAAGTCGTACCAGGCACAGTGCCTACCGTAACTGGTAGAGCAAAACCTGACTGCCTAAAATTGTTTAGTTGTTAAAATATTTTTTACTGTTTGTTGTATTATTTTATTTTATTTCTGACACTTGAACAGACTGTGTTATGCAATTAGTAGTTGTTGTTTTCTGCACACCACAACGTCCAGCTTGAAAGCTGCAGCGTAGCCGAGGCTTTCCCCCTCTAATATTTTGTTGGTAGTAATCATTCAGAACTTGATTTAGAGTTTATTCCAAGTGGGCATATTGGCTACTCACACGAACGCCATGCACATGTATCGTCTCATACATGGACATGTAGCTCAGATTAAAATTTTATTTTATTTTATGAATTAAGGCTAACAGTCATCACTCACCCCACACCACCCCCTCAAAAAGGTAGAAATTCTGTATTGCTCAAGCTCATACTCTGGCAGACATACACATACACATACGGGGTACTCCTCACCTGTCTAAGACTGCAAGACAGCACACAAGGTGGGCCCAGAATCCTAGAGGAACGCAACACAGCATCGGAGATAAAACAAACACACAAACAAACAAAGAAATGAACCACAACAAACAACAAGGTGGGCTTCAACAAGAGTCATCACCTGTATACATATACACTGACTTGCCCAATGTTATTTTGATGTGTATGCAATAGCAAGAGCTATATGCTGTAGATCACACAGCTGCAGAGAAATGCTGCTACGAATACAAGTTGGTCCACAGTGCAACAAGACACATGCTCACAACACACTGTGCCACGCTAAAGGAGCCTACTTCAAAGAGACATGACAAACTTGTAAACAGTGTACTGGTTGCAGTGTATGCACACAAGTTCTTTAATCCACCTCCAAGAACAAGTTTGTACGTGGAAACCATCCGTGCAAGGTGCTACTCCAGTGAAGGGTGCTCAACTATTGACACAGTTACAGATATGAGATATGTTACCATGTGTTTGTCAAGGCTAGCCATGGTCTATAGAGCTGTGCTTCCACCAGGTTAATGTAGGCCAACTCCACCTCCATAGACCACATGGCATTTATAAAGAATACTTCCTAACCAACTCAACTATCGCAGAGCGCACTCCAGTCTCCAGATATTCTTCAGATGTGTCATAATGGCACATCCTCCAAACAGGCTACATGTGGTACATATGCTTCCTCATTGAGGGGGAAATGAGCACATGTGGAGCATCACTATTGCAAGTCCTGCTGGAGTGTCAGTCACTCACTCACTGCATGGAATAAACTGCAACAGTTGTGGAAAATCCATATTCTCTAATGAATCTCCATCCTTCTCATTCACTGCAATTACACAGACCATGCTTATGCCCAAACTACATCAATAACTTTGTAAAGGATTTATAGATACACACAGAGCTACAGAGCAAGAGTGCACAATTCTCAGTTTCATATGTTTCAGATTGTGGGGTCTTAGGCACTCATGAGCTGGTTCTCCAGGGAGCTGGATATCCCGAGGAGCTGGTAAGCATGGGAAGCTGGGTTGCCTGTGAAGCTGTGGCCTGGGAAACTGGGTTGCCTGGGTAGCTGGGTTGCCTGGGAAGCTGGGTGCCATGGGAAGCTGGGTGCCATGGGAAGCTGGGTGCCATGGGAAACTGGGTGTCCTGGGAAGCCGGGGGGCCTGGGAAGCTGGGTGGTGGCTGGTTGTTAGATGGTCTGTGGGAGTCAGGTTTTCCAGGAAGCTGTGTTCCCTGAGAGGCTAGTTTCCCAGGGGGTTGGTTCCCCAGGAAGAAGTGCCTAAATAAATAGCTAATGAGCTGCTGTGTATAACACTAGCATGTACTTCCATTGTAGACAATTGTACCAGCGACAGAGCTAATAGGCTTTACAAAGCACCTCCACTCACTCTACACCCCGCAATCACTTAACTCACTCTGCCTGTGAGAACAGGTTTTTTATATAGGCAAACATCATTACATCAAACACAGACTATTGTTTGCATCAATTAAAACCCATCACGCTCAGCCATTAGAGTTAAAGGGGTCTGCTCGTAAAAGGACACATACCGATACACAGCCACGATAAGAAGCCACCGAGTAATACCCGCTCTCTTAGTACTGCTCGTAACCAGTAGCTACAATTACCTGTTTAGCCAGCGGTTAATGGAGCCAAGGTAGGACACATAACTTCCACCAGCAACGAGTTCCCACTTAACAAAGTTTGCAAGCAACCACTCCACTTTCAGTCTCGGCTTTAGACTAAAACTAAATTGTTTCCGTACTCTTCACACCCACCCTTGACTCTTCCATAATGAATATGCACTGCCGTGAAGCTGTGCAATGAGATTTTCCAACACCTCACAATGGGGAAGCTTGTGTTTGTTACATAGGTTGTAGACAAACTTCTGCCTGGTGGTGGATGAACCCATCAGCACGGCTAGCAAGCTCTGGCCACTTCACTTATTGGGCTCTTAGCCATGAATAATTCATGATGCATATCATGCATTGAAGTGTGGTCATATAAGCACAGCAAAATCCGTGGGAAAAAGAAGAGTGCAGGAACCACTGAGAAGAAAGCACCAATTGTCGAGAGAAAGACAAGAGCGCCGTCTAGACAACAGCAACAGGGTGAGAGAGATGAAAGCCCAGAGCAGCACCAACAGCATTGATATGTGAGGAGATGCCAGAGAGAATACACACTGCCCAGATAAAGGTTTAAAAAAATATATGTTAAACAGAGGGTGGTCTTTAAAAAGACTCTTGTCATATAGGTGTATAGGGCTATTACATGCCGGTTCCTGACATCTCACTTTGTCCCATCAGCCTACCTAGATATTGCTGCTCTCTCTCCTGGCATGCCCACTTTGTCTCCTCCTGTTTCAATGTTGTTGACGGTGCTGTGGGGGCACTATATCAGCTTATCATTTCATAATTATGCTCTTTCATAGCATGTCCACTTTGTCCGCCCGTGTCAATGCTGCTGACACCACTCCAGCATTTCCAGCTCTCTCCTTTCATGTTCACTGTTTATATATTTGTCATCGCTCCTCAGCGCCTTCCTCTCTCACCTTGCTGCTGTACACGAGTTCTCTATTCTTTTCCTAAGCAAATCTAGACAGTGTTGGTGTTGTTGTTTAGGACTTTGTTTCCTCTGGTCTAGACTCCATCCCTCATTCATTTCCTCAGTAACCATGGGGCTCTACATGAGACTAGAGTGGCTCCTCCAGCTTTGAGCTTCTCAACTAGCTATCTGATAGTGGGAATAGCACACTGGCACAAGTCTAATATCCTATATTACGAGAGAAGGATTTGGATTCTCTCTGCCCTTGTTTACAATTATGGGGTGACCAACAACAAGGTACATGTAAGTGATCCTATGTACATGTACATGTATATAGGGTGGCTGTCCCATGAAACACCACAGGTAATACTATTACTAAAGTTTGTGATAAGCCTACACCATTTGTGGTGTATATGTCCTTCCTATACTGCTCTATTGTAAAATTAATGATGGAGAGGTAGGGGGAGGGGGAAAGCTCCGAACTCTGTGTACAGCAGGTCATACAAAACTATAGTTCATGCCATTATACATGGCACGGTGCTCTGGCATAGGGGAGAGAAAGGGAGGAGGTGAAATGGTGGGTGGTAGAGAATGTTGAATGATAAAGGTAGTCTACTGCCTTGAGGCAGGCATTATAGATGAGCTCCTAATTTAACACTCAACATTAATTTCTGATGGTAATATTTAGAGTAGACAACCAACCAAATTATATATCAAGGTTGGCAGTACCAACACACACAGACAAGAGCAATCAGAGACTGCAAATCTTCACCACTCCCAACAATCTATATTTCATAATCTCTCTGAACGAAACTATATTGGATTGACGTTTTAGCAAAGAAACAAGCTTGCATTAAGCGAGCTCTAAGGTAGCTGTGTAGTTTGTTGTGGCCATGTTTTTGCATAATTTGCTGTCATTGCCAAAGAAAAATACACATGCGCAGGTAAGTATAAAAATGGCCTACGACTCTAAATGCCATGCCGTTTCTGGCAATGGTGGCTTCTAACACCATGTACATGTATCACCACCAAAACCTAATGCACTAGCCCATGACACATGCTTAACCTGTTCATATAACGTCTGAAAATCCATCCTTCATGTATTGCATGTTTTTGTGTAGTCGCCCCAGGAAGAAAACACAACCTTCTGGTAAGGTATGTACATATGTACACGATAATGAACAAACAATGAGAAACCATTGGAAAAGGGAGGAGTGACTTCACCTGGAGTTCTGGTTGGGTGGGGAGGACACTCTGCACTGCTTCAGAGGAATGTAGGTGTGTCTGGGGGTTCACCCCCAAGATTATTATTACTATTACTTTCTCTGAGAGAGATTGTAATTTTGGATGGAAAATTGGCAAGGTGAATGCACCATGCAGTAAATGTCCGACAAGGCTGAGCAAAACTAGCCTATTGTATGTACACCACACTCGGTGTAGGATCATGGGTGTATATACTACTTATTCCTGTCATGTAGAGGAACTATATACTGTAGGCATTTGCTGGAAGAGTGGTTTTGAATGCAGTCATAAGACATTGTGATTATCAAACTTCTTGGGAAGAACCACTTGACTTTCAAAACCGCCACCCACCCCCTCCCCACCTGTTTGAAGCACACCAATATTCATTAATAGTTATTTAAACCAATTAACCATCGAATGCAAATACAAAAACTGCATTTAGTTCAAGAAACATATCCACCAAAGCAAGCCAATAAAAGCTATACACCATATTATGTCATGCACACAGTATATTATGTCATGCACACAGTATATTATGTCATGCACACAGTATATTATGTCGCGCACACAGTATATTATGTCATGCACACAGTATATTATGTCATGCACACAGTATAATATGTCATGCACACAGTATATTATGTCATGCACACAGTATATTATGTCATGCACACAGTATATTATGTCATGCACACAGTATATTATGTCATGCACACAGTATATTATGCCATGCACACAGTATATTATGTCATGCACACAGTATATTATGTCATGCACACAGTATATTATGTCGTGCACACAGTATATTATGTCATGCTCACAGTATATTATGTCATGCACAGTATATTATGTCATGCACACAGTATATTATGTCATGCACACAGTATATTATGTCATGCACACAGTATATTATGTCATGCACACAGTATATTATGTCATGCACACAGTATATTATGTCATGCACACAGTATATTATATCATGCACACAGTATATTATGTCATGCACACAGTATATTATGTCATGCACACAATATATTATGTCATGCACACAGTATATTATATCATGCACACAGTATATTATGTCATGCACACAGTATATTATGTCGTGCACACAGTATATTATGTCATGCACACAGTATATATTATGTCGTGCACACAGTATATTATGTCATGCACACAGTATATTATGTCATGCACACAGTATATTATGTCATGCACAGTATATTATGTCGTGCACACAGTATATTATGTCATGCACACAGTATATTATGTCATGCACAGTATATTATGTCATGCACACAGTATATTATGTCATGCACAGTATATTATGTCGTGCACACAGTATATTATGTCATGCACACAGTATATTATGTCATGCACAGTATATTATGTCGTGCACACAGTATATTATGTCGTGCACACAGTATATTATGTCATGCACACAGTATATTATGTCATGAACACAGTATATTATGTCGTGCACACAGTATATTATGTCATGCACACAATATATTATGTCGTATATTATGTCATGCACAGTATATTATGTCATGCACACAGTATATTATGTCATGCACACAGTATATTATGTCGTGCACACAGTATATTATGTCGTGCACACAGTATATTATGTCGTGCACACAGTATATTATGTCATGCACACAGTATATTATGTCATGCACAGTATATTATGTCGTGCACACAGTATATTATGTCATGCACACAGTATATTATGTCGTGCACACAGTATATTATGTCGTGCACACAGTATATTATGTCGTGCACACAGTATATTATGTCGTGCACACAGTATATTATGTCATGCACACAATATATTATGTCATGCACACAATATATTATGTCGTATATTATGTCATGCACAGTATATTATGTCATGCACACAGTATATTATGTCATGCACACAGTATATTATGTCGTGCACACAGTATATTATGTCGTGCACACAGTATATTATGTCGTGCACACAGTATATTATGTCGTGCACACAGTATATTATGTCGTGCACACAGTATATTATGTCATGCACACAATATATTATGTCATGCACACAATATATTATGTCGTATATTATGTCATGCACAGTATATTATGTCATGCACACAGTATATTATGTCATGCACACAGTATATTATGTCATGCACACAGTATATTATGTCGTGCACAGTATATTATGTCGTGCACACAGTATATTATGTCGTGCACACAGTATATTATGTCATGCACACAGTATGTTATGTCATGCACACAGTATATTATGTCGTGCACACAGTATAATATGTCATGCACACAGTATATTATGTCATGCACACAGTATATTATGTCATGCACAGAGTATATTATGTCATGCACACAGTATATTATGTCATGCGTGCAGTATATTATGTCATGCACACAGTATATTATGTCATGCACACAGTATATTATGTCATGCACACAGTATATTATGTCATGCACACAGTATATTATGTCATGCACACAGTATATTATGTCATGCACACAGTATATTATGTCATGCACAGAGTATATTATGTCATGCACACAGTATATTATGTCGTGCACACAGTATATTATGTCATGCACACAGTATATTATGTCGTGCACACAGTATATTATGTCATGCACACAGTATATTATGTCATGCACACAGTGTATTATGTCGTGCACACAGTATATTATGTCGTGCACACAGTATATATATTATGTCATGCACACAGTATATTATGTCATGTACACAGTATATTATGAAGCAAGCCAATAAAAGCTACACAGTATATTATGTCATGCACACAGTATATTATGTCATGCACACAGTATATTATGTCATGCACACAGTATATATTATGTCATGCACACAGTATATTATGTCATGCACACAGTATATTATATCATGCACACAGTATATTATGTCATGCACACAGTATATATTATGTCATGCACACAGTATATTATGTCATGCACACAGTATATATTATGTCATGCACACAGTATATTATGTCATGCACACAGTATATTATGTCATGCACACAGTATATATTATGTCATGCACACAGTATATTATGTCATGCACACAGTTTATTATATCATGCACACAGTATATTATGTCGTGCACACAGTATATTATGTCGTGCACACAGTATATTATGTCATGCACAGTATATTATGTCATGCACACAGTATATTATGTCATGTACACAGTATATTATGAAGCAAGCAATAAAAACTATACAGTGTATATTATGTCCATGCAATGTTTGCAACAAAACTCTTCAGCAAAGAAAATCATACAGAAGCACCAAGAGCAAAGCGATCTAGAATGGTTCCCGGTAAGCATAGAGACGCATGGACAAAATGGACTATGATGCTAGCTGCTATCATGGAAAACATTGAAAAAATTAGGCTCACTCATTCCCCCAAAACGGAAGTCGAGTTTATTTCTACAATGTACCTTAATAATGATACACCAGTCTACTGAGACATGCAAGGACACAACAACAACAAATTCAAATCCAGTGTTCAGCATGAAAGGTTCATTTATATTTGTGATTGACATCAGGGTTTGCTCCTGAAAGTACTTCACATCAGTGGTTACCACAATAACTGGCAGCAGAGACACACAAATACTGATCTGCAATATGTAGCTTCTTGTAAAACTTGTAGGGCACTTGTACAAAACACACACTCAGCAATATACAATTAGCACCTCACACACAAAATCACCACCTGCATAACAAATTCAACAGCTTAGGGATGGCCCGGTCCACAATTGAAACACGGTGCCTGTTGTTTCCATTGCAAAGCACAGGGTTGTGCTGTGTTGCTCATGTGCTCTGCACAATACAACACCCACTCATCAGGGTAACACCAGAATGAACTCCCTCACCATTCACGGTTAACTGTCCACACACTCCTGCCAGCTGCTGCGATGGATGGCTCATCCACACATCTCCCACCCAGCTACTAGTACTTAATTAATGAACGCAGGGCATTGAGTGGGGGACAGCGATGGAGAGGTGTAAAACGAAACAAGTTGGTTTGAAATCCTAGTACAGTTAGATGGCATTGCTCTAGCTATGTATTGTCCAGCCCTAGCATAGATCTGACTGAGCTCTACATTATTGATGTCATCCTATTAATTGTGATAGCGGAAGTAGCTAAGAATTGCATATGTTTATATATATATATTCCTTACAGCTTACAAACTGGCGCAAGGTTAGCCGAGAGCCTGCTCAGATATTCACCCGATTCCCCATGACGGTCATTTCCAGTTTAGCAAACCCATTTCATTTTAAGGCGGTGTCAAGCGAAATAACTAACCCTTGCAAAACCAACGATCCCTGGGAGGTGGCATTGCCTTTGCACTGCCAAACATTTGACCTCCCCAGAAGAGCCCACACTAGCAGGCTTGTGAAATTACTGACGTAGTTCTCTATGTTCGAGCCCACTCAAGCACTATAATACAGAAGATAAGCATGGCACACATCGCTGTCTTTATATCTTCATATTGAATTCTTTCATGATACCGCTGCTACTGATGATGGTAATAGTACTTAGTAGTAATAATTATTATTATTAGCGAGTGGCCGCAGAAACTCTGCGAGATTATAAATGTTTGTGTTGTGGTTGGAAGGTGTTTATTTCATTAAAATGTTGACAGATCACAAGAAGACCCTTCTGTAAGTAATCCACCATAGTGCTCTAGCCTATTCTTTGTTGTTTGTGAATTTATTTAGTAGCATACTGTACATGTAACATAATAACCATCAAACGGGTAAAGCAAGTATTCATTAGATTTAAAAATACTTCATGAGAGTAATGTTTTTGGCATGAGTTATGCTGAATGTAGCCCTCAGTACTCTCCTCCTACCAGTGCTTGCTGCTCTCTCTTCATCCCTTACAATCTCTGACAGTGCAGCCTTCACTTCTCTCCACCTAGCATTGTTTGCTGCTCTCTCCTCATCCTTTGCACTTCTGGCAGTGCAGCCCTCAGTTCGTTCTTCCACTGGTATTGGATGCTCTCTCCTCATCCCTTGCATTCACTGAAATTTCCGCTCTGTGAAACATTAGATCCTCAGTTTCTCTGTTACTATATTAACTCTCCACCCACTTTGTTTTTCCCGGTGAATTATTGCAGTTTCTTGTGCAGTACTATTTGCTGCATCCCTTCCGCTTCTCTGTCTCTCTTCTGCAGCTCTCCTGCTTTCTGTTACACGCTCTATAGTTGTTGTTCAGCGCTGTGCACTCTACAGAGTAGCCATTCTGCACTTCCTTCAGGATTTCGTATTGGGGTGCATGCATATAACTGTGACGCAAACGGTTTTCCAGGATTCCCTGTAGTCATGACAAAGGAATTTTTGGGGGGGTTGCGCATGCGTATAAGCGCGAGACCCTGCATATCCGCATATCCGCATGCATTGGGGGCCACCTTAGATCAGACATGCAAGAAGTTTGGATACCCAACACCATTAAAACCTCATGAATAAAATTAAACTACTCGATCTTGACATTACTCGATCTTGACATTTGATAATTGTCAATATGATTTTTATCTGCAGGGCCTTGGGATGCGAGTAGCTTACTTCCTGGTCGTAGGGGAAGCTTCTGCGTCTTTATGAACTGCCATGCTGTCTTACATCCATACATTTATTTATAGAAGTATTATATGTACTGTCAATTGTTGATCACAACTAATTTCTTAGGTTCTGTACATAGATGTAACACTAGCAAAATAAGTGTAGTTGGCTCCAGATTATGCCTCTTCATGGATGCCAGAAGTCTCACTCCTCTAAAGCCATCAGTGATGTCTGAGAGAATTCAGCTTGCAAACTTGTCTGTCTCATCAGTAGCCAGCCTGCATGCGAGAAAATGGCGGTGCTTCTGATTCTCGTTCATGTAACTTTTCATGGATATCTGCTGCTTAGCAATGGTCCACTGACTGGAGTGCCTGCCCCCTTTTCTGAATGAACAGGAGATATAAAGTACTTCCAAGCTGGCTGCCTTTAGCAACACTATCAAGGGTGCTTGCAAACTTTCGGCTTCAATCATTCTGATCTCTATTATCATTGTCTTTCCAATGCCTTACTCTTCTGTGATCCCAGTTCAAGTGTTTTCTTCGGATATCTTGCAAAGATAGCTAATTACAATTGAATAGACAAACTTACACTCGTCCTTCTGCTGGCTGATTCAGTTTTCACGTGCAAATCTCCAGCCATCCCCATCCAACTAATTTTCCTATCAAGGATCATTGTCATGTTTTACTATTTACCGAGTTCAGATAAACCGAACACTCGGATAATCAAGGTCAAGGGTGTACAAAAATGTGCTGCTACAACGTGAGAGATAATGTAGCAAACTGCACTAATGTTAGACACACTAATAATTATAGGGCTTTTTAAATTTTTTATTGCATGTTGCATTTATAAAAACTGAGACAGGAAAAAAGATGGAGTTAATGAATGAGCATAATTGAAAGAGCTGCAAACCGACACTGTTACTAAGGATGGCACATCAGCGCTGCACTGAGGACGTGCAAGATTATCTACATGGCAACACCATTACCCAGCAAAAACTATGTTCTTGGAACTCAATGGAGCCACTTGGCTGGCAAGAGGAGCAACTACAGATTCAGGCGTGGGAGATAATCCTATCACGGCTTTGCTAATAGCTCCCACTTAGACAGCACACACACACATACACACACACTACAGCACACTCCAGCGCTACCTGCCTCAACACATGTATGTCTACTACACAAACATGCACGTAGAGTTGAGCACATATTAATAAGTTGGTTGCCAAAAAAATTAAAATTAAAAAATTTCCTCTGTCAAAGGGTTGGCGAGACCAAGCAGAGGCACTTGTCGAATGGGCCGAGCAAAAACCTCGGAAATTAAACACACAGCTCTAATATGGAGTCATTAGCTAGAGCAAGCAGATTGCCATTAGCTGGTCTCTATTCATGAGTGAGTGCTACAAATCCATCAGCCATGTGGGGCTCAGCCCATGGGGAATCATTGCATCAGCACAGTTGGGAGCACACACCATTCTTATTTCTTGTGCTGGCTGTGGGCTACAATGCCGGCACAACAGACACACATCTGTCGTAGTGTCGCGACACCCTTAACAAGGAAATCAAAGCCTATCTGCAGTTCAAGTTGCATCACACTTCGAGAATCAGCAAAAAATGGACCTTATGTATTGCTGTGAGTGAAACTTGCAGATGAGAGTTGCATGCTGTATGTACTCGTCCTTACAGAAGGTGCACAGAGCCATTTATAGTTACACAACCTCCAAAGACAATATCTTGTCTTGGTTACTCAGCCTCTTTGTAATCTTTTGATGTTTTGAATGGTCAGTCTTGTAGCTCTACAAAGGTCTGGCTTTCTCTCACCTGGCTGGAGGGAGGAGAGGTGAGGTGTGAGAGGACAGGACAACAATACAGGGTGTGTGTGTGTTGTGGTACATACAGTGTGTCTGATGAGTGGGACACTTCCAAGCTTGGTTTGGTGATTCACTACTACTACTTAGGAGGTCATTGCTGGCAGCTTTCAGTTACAGTATCTGGAGCTATGTAGTCCGCAACAGTCAGACCCCAACAGACCCCAAAGCGTTAAGTGAAATGTCTCTGCCAACACATAACCCATAAACTTTCACACAGGCATTAATAAAACTATGCAGGTAATTCCGTCTTGACGTCAACTTTATGAGCTTGCATAATATATTTTTATTTTTATATATCCTAGAATACACAGCTAGTCTTCAGGAGCAGATTTGCTGCAGTACAAAACGACTGAAAGTCTGTACAACTGCTCTGCACTAACATACTGATTAACTCTCCAGTGTCCACACAGACAGCGCTCACTCAGTGTCTCCTGAGACTGTGCACACCAGTCTGGAGGGGCCGTGTATAGATGGTTGACATGCTACACACCATACTCACACACCCAGTTGTCATGTTTCAGCCCCCACAGCACCTGCAGGATAATTACATGCTTTGTAATCTGATTGAGCTGCAAATAGGGGAAAAGTTAAGTGTTATATATTTTGTTTGTCAGACCACCTCCCACCTCTAGTCCTGACTGAACTGGTCAAGGAGGAGGGTCCGGAAGGTCTCTCTCTCACTGTGGGGTGCTCCCACATCGGAGCTGTTCAGATTCACTTAGTGGCCTTTGTAGCCGGCTCATCCCATGTGGAAGGACTGAGAAATGGATGTCACAGTTCAGCTCAGATAATCTTAGATTGATCACGATCAAGCACAATTGTAGGATACTCTTAGCGATCACTAATGTTGGTTTAGTTCTTTCATGCTCTCTGCAGATATGTCATTTGGTCTCGGCTTGTCTAGATGCAGTTGCTTCAGGGCTTGCCTGCCCCCTCCCTCCCTCT
Organism: Cladorhizidae sp. MBARI D1340-BT2; assembly: GCA_028752905.1. Classification (NCBI taxonomy): domain Eukaryota; kingdom Metazoa; phylum Porifera; class Demospongiae; order Poecilosclerida; family Cladorhizidae; species Cladorhizidae sp. MBARI D1340-BT2. The sequence goes on along the minus strand of JAQNBH010000006.1, from coordinate 18,166,559 downwards.
CTCTCTCTCTCTCTCTCTCTCTCTCTCTCTCTCTCTCTCTCTCTCTCTCTCTCGAGCATGTCCACTTGGTTTATGGTTGCCTCTGTTCCAATTTACCCACAGGACTTTACTGCTGCCTCCAGGAACGCTCCCTTGCTGAACTGCTGTTTGCTGTGTAGTACCGATCACACCTAGCTCTATCCTTTGCTCCAGCCCGACATATTTCACTGGCTGTTTTGTGCTGGCTTCTACAACTCCCCTCAACCGTTGCTCTAGCATATCCACCAATAATAAAACAGCAGAGTTGGGGATGCCTCAACACGTACAACATAAGTGCCAAGACAAAAATGGGATTCACCAAACGAAAGGATAAGGTCATTGATTGAAATACCACCAGAAACAAAGAGATTGCCTACACATGTGTGTCCCACACATCAAGCCAGCTAGTTGACTCAACACATGGATGCCCCTTTATAGGGAGACAGCTAGTCCTCTCTACACATGGATGTGCCTTTATAGGGAGACAGCTAGTCCTCTCAACACGTGGATGTCCCTTTATAGGGAGACAGCTAGTCCTCTCTACACATGGATGTCCCTTAATAGGGAGACAGCTAGTCCTCTCAACACATGGATGTGCCTTTATAGGGAGACAGCTAGTCCTCTCTACACATGGATGTCCCTTTATAGGGAGACAGCTAGTCCTCTCAACACATGGATGTCCCTTTATAGGGAGACAGCTAGTCCTCTCTACACATGGATGTCCCTTTATAGGGAGACAGCCTCTCAACACATGGATGTCCCTTTATAGGGAGACAGCTAGTCCTCTCAACACATAGATGTCCCTTTATAGGGAGACAGATAGTCCTCTCTACACATGGATGTCCCTTTATAGGCAGACAGCTAGTCCTCTCTACACTTGTATATTTCCAGTCTTTCCCCACACATGTCCCCAAAGAGCAAGCAGCTAGTTCTATCCACGCATTGTCCCCTCAGACCAAGTCAGTTATGCAGTATAACTGAAAGCATGACTATCGCAACTCACCTTAACTTCCTGGAGTGGAGATAGTCGTAAGCCTCTCCTTCAAACTTTTCGCACACAAATACCATGTCACATTCATCCGGAATGTGATCAGGAAGCACGCGAGCATCACTCGAATAGCACACATCCCGATCTAGAGACTGAGGAAAAGGAACCATGATTACAATATGTACAAGCCCGGGAGAACCAAATGTCAACTTTTCCTAGCAAAGCATTGTAACAGCACTGCTAACTATACATGTAAGTAGTGAAGAAGAAGGCCATATTTAGATATGGGGGTGCCTTCAGAGAAAATAATAGTACAGGAAGGAATGATAGCAAACGATGTTAATGTCTAGGATGTCCCTTCCCTAGGGTATGTAAATGATGTGGTTATAGTATCTTAGCTTACTGGGAGAATCCCAAACATTCATAGCCAACTCTCCCTGTTTCAACATCTTCCAATATATATGGAGTATCACTGGGTCGAACTACATCACTACACCACCTGTATAATTAGCCCCTTCTCCCTTACCTCAAGAGCTGCTTGCAACTTTGGCTTTGCCTCATCAGCAATAATGCAAGCATATTTGCCACCTCCTGTTGATAATAAAGATTTATCACGCAACTATTTACACCTCAAATGCAATAAACATACAAGTAGTGCATATCTGTAGCATGCAAATTTCACGGCTATCATCAACCTAATGTATATACTCGAGATTATGCCGCACCACAAGACCCTCCCCACATGTACTTGATGAGCCTTATGACCACACCCTCCACCTATGTACTGCATGAGAGCATTCAGTTATAACTGAAGTTAAAAAAAGTGTCACCAGATTGCACTCCCTAGTGTATGAGATGGTATTGCCTAGGACCTCGTGTTAGCGTACGTGACTCCACTGATTCAGTGCTCCAAGTAAAAGCTTGATGGAATGTCTGCACATGTTAATGAAGAGCTCTTAGCAGCCATTCTACGGTGATGTGATAAAACCTCGTCACCTGCCCCACATGGAGTTTACAAGAAGAGAAGAGAAGCAAGTAGCTAAGTTTGTCCTAACTAGGAGCACATCTACCAGAAACCATCCATCCTAGCAGCTGGAAACACATTCCCATACATAGCTGGTGAACCTGACTCTAGCTGCTAACAACCATCAAGCTGTCCATTCCCAAACTTCACTAATACCCTAACTCACCACTATCAGTCCAACTGTCCACCCTAGCTGCTGGTAATCACCAGTACAGTAACCATTCTCTAGCTGGCTAGCCTTGCAGATAGGTAACCCCCACTTGTCTGCCATAGCCGACAAATGTCCATCTTGGTAAACCCCCCACACCTCCCCCACTTAGCTCTTTCCACCCTAGCTGGGGTTACCCTCAGCCTAGCTGGCTACCACAACCGAGCCATCCACAGATGGTCCCCTGGCTCTTGATCCTAGCTGGTAAGCACTATCCTAACTCGACCCCAGCCTAGTGTCTACTGTGACACTGATAGCCCCACCTCAGTTGTCTGCTGATACCCTCACCATATGCCCAAACATATAGCTGTTTGCTCCAGCAACAAATGAATGTCACTAGGTAATAATAATACCAGACAAAACAAAACTGGCCACTGAACTACTTCACTGATTTGTAGCCAAGTCATTATACCTGACTACCAGCAAAGCCAATCTTGCAAAGTGTGAACTGTGGTGGATTGGTTGCAACCAGCAGTTGATATACACACACGCAGTTCCAAATAACACACACACCACTGTCATTTGTATAGTGGGAGAAGTGGCTGTGAATCAACTTGTACTGTAGCTAGGCTAAAACTAGACTGCCAACTATTATACTAATGAGCAGTTATTGGTTGTATGTATATACATATATACATTGCTACAAGACTACATATCCTGGCAACTATGATGTGATGCCCTTCTTAGAGCAAGCCCAATCCAACATTATTCTAGGCACCCACTTAAGAGTGTAGTTCCTAGGCTACAGGAGTGTTTGCAACTTTCAAAGTCAGACATCTCAGGCTACACTCCTGGCTACAGTTGTATCTTCTCACTTGCAAGCAGCACAAAATTGAAACATGATGATATCTATATCAGCTACCTCACCTGACTAGACAGTCCTGTCTGGATATCCAAACCTACATGTCTAGTTCTGCCATAACCTTTCCCATGATATCCTGGGATCCCCGGGATGCTTGGAACTATCCCGGGACATCCCTAGTGAGGTTGACTGGCAATACACCTTGAATACTGGAATCAATACTGGAAAGATGTAGGGGGTTCTAGGGCTAGGGATAAGGCAGGTGCTATAGTATTCTAGGGCTGGGGTTATAGAGCTAGGGGTATTCTAGGACTATGGCTAGGGATTCTAGGGCCCTAGTGAGAGTGTTTTCTAGGGCCGTGCTTAGGGTATATTCTCTAGGATGGGCTAGTAACATCTCGGGATAGCTAGTATCGTGAGATCCATGCTGTATATATAGTCAGTCAACTTCACTAAGGACATCCCAGGATTGTCCTAGTAATCCCGATCTAGAGCTAGGATATCCCAGGAGTGCCCTAGTAATTCCGATGTAGAGCTAGGACGTCCCAGGAGTGTCCTAGTAATCTGAGTGTAGAGCAAAATTTCTGCCTCGTTAAAATTAATAATCGACTTTAGTCAGTGTACACATGTGCTGAGTATACTGCATGCATGTCAGTCTCAGGTTATGGCTTGGCTAGGGCAGAACTAGGCTATGGCTATGACTAAGATGGGGCTAGGGCTATGGCAGCTAGGTCCAGAGCTAGCACAAAGGCTAGCAGGATATTTACTATCTACAGTCTAACGAGTCATATGCTTTTCAGAGGTCAGTCCAACTGGATTGGATGTCTTAGGAAAGGCTATGGCACTACTAGATATCTCTCTACCCCCAACACCATATTGATAGTCATTTTTAAAATCTTCTTTGAAGAATGTCTTGTAGGACTATTTCAACTCTGATGGACCTGATTTAACCAACATAAAGGAATATTCACAAGATTTACTGGTAGGTGAACACGTCAAACCTCTACAATACTTCCTACATGTTCATTTGTGCCACTTTCTCCCTTAACAACTGCACACACTCCTTGCTCCAGACAGCTTAGAAGATGATCTAATGCACTGTGTCACTAATCCTAGTCACTTGTTGATCCTCAGAACAATCACTCTTATTTAGCTGTTAGCATTGCTGACGAGACTTAGACTCTCTGTGCATGTGGTGTTCATAAATGTTAGTGACTTGTTACGTTCAGACTTGCTATATTCACTCTTTGTAGTAAGGAACTACTCCACACACACAAAATAATACATTTCTCAAGGTTAGACGGTCTTTGAGACTAGGGCTTCCAAGAGACCAGGGCTTCACTCATCAAAAAGCAAGCACAAACTGTAATCCACACTAGGCCATTTTACATAAGCTTGAGGCCATTTTACATAAGCTTCAGGAATTACTAACACACCAGTCAACCAAATCTTAAGCGCTATCTGGCTAGAACACCAATAGAACACCAATATTTAACCTATCATTCACCCAGCTTACTTTCTTCAGCCTCTTCAGTTTCATAAGCCTTTGGTTTTTGCCGTTTGTCTGCTTTGTCAAACACTACAGGAACCATGTAGGAGTCCAGCATATGAGAAACAGGGTGAAGAGTATCCAAAGATACTTTACTGCTCCTTCTAGATTCCTCACTCACTTCCACGCTACTAGTTTCCTCCATTTCTCTCACTACTAGGCCGCAGGACCGTTATTAGCACTCTTGTGCCAAGTTTTCAAAAAGAAGAACCCCATCCGCGCATGCGGACAACCCATGGAACTTCCCCCCCCTCCCTCCCCCCCCCCCCCCCCCTTAAAATTTTTTTTGCGTTTTTGCCAAAAATTCGTACAGTTGCATGATTTTCTTGAAGGGTTTATCATTATTCTGAAACTATGAATCAATATTGTTGGGCTAAATTGAATCTTTAAAATATCCAGTTGACAGGTAAAAACCTATAAAAATGAATATGCAGCATGCTTGTATATATATATATATACATCAGTCCTCTTTAATAGATCACCTTTACACCAAAGTAAAACAGTCCCTCCAAAGTGCAACACAATATTTAAGCTTAATGGATAGACCCATAAACATTTAATTTAATGCCAGCTGCAAGTTGTAGTCATGTACACCATGATGCCACACTTTGTACAGACCAGGGGGGTTATTAACAAGTGGTGCTTTTTGGGTTTGCCTTAGTAAAGCTAGATATTGGCCATGTACTGGAAGTAATCTGAGGCTAGAGATAAGATTGTACTGTAAATGCATTGGTGCATCTAATTCTACTCTTATACAGAAGGCAGTCTTTGGTGGAAGGGGCTCAATTCAGGGATTATTATAGCTACAGCTGTGTGAGGGATTACTGTAGCTACAGTTAAATAGCTGTGGGAGGGATTATTATAGCTACAGTTAAATAGCTGTGTGAGGGATTACTGTAGCTACAGTTAAATAGCTGTGTGAGGGATTATTATAGCTACAGTTAAATAGCTGTGTGAGGGATTACTGTAGCTACAGTTAAATAGCTGTGTGAGGGATTACTGTAGCTAGAGTTAAATAGCTGTGTGAGGGATTACTGTAGCTAGAGTTAAATAGCTGTGTGAGGGATTACAGTAGCTAGAGTTAAATAGCTGTGCGAGGGATTACTGTAGCTAGAGTTAAATAGCTGTGAGGGATTACTGTAGCTAGAGTTAAATAGCTGTGTGAGGGATTACCGTAGCTAGAGTTAAATATCTGTGTGAGGGATTAAATAGCTGTGTGAGGGATTACCGTAGCTAGAGTTAAATAGCTGTGTGAGGGATTACTGTAGCTCGAGTTAAATAGCTGTGTGAGGGATTACCGTAGCTAGAGTTAAATATCTGTGTGAGGGATTACTGTAGCTAGAGTTAAATAGCTGTGTGAGGGATTACTGTAGCTAGAGTTAAATAGCTGTGTGAGGTATTACTGTAGCTCGAGTTAAATAGCTGTGTGAGGTATTACTGTAGCTAGAGTTAAATAGCTGTGTGAGGGATTACTGTAGCTAGAGTTAAATAGCTGTGTGAGGGATTACTGTAGCTAGAGTTAAATAGCTGTGTGAGAGATTACTGTAGCTACAGTCAAATATCTGTGTGAGGGATTAAATAGCTGTGTGTGCGTGAGTGTACACATTACAGAGAAATGAATATTTGAATATGGATTGTGTGAGAGATGGTATATAGGTAAAAATTTCATGCCTATTAACATTACATGCATTATGCCTGTACTATATATATATATAGCTATGTTCACAGTAATACATTGAAGGGTGTTAATGCAGCCAGCATCTTGAAATAATCATACATATAATGTCAAGTCAGTCGCATCAGTCAACCTTGACAGTGGAATAAATCTTCTTCACAAAGTAGCTTGTGCCAACATAGCCAACAGTACCTGTACGTACGTACATGGACAAACAAACAGAATGACATAAGTCAACAATATTGTTTCACACGTTATAGGTGTTATGCGCTATCGACCAATCTGTGCCATCGATAGAACGCGCTACACTTTCTATGGATTTTTTGTTAGCGCCATAATCGGTAGATCGCATAAGGTCGTACACTATAATCATGGATGCTAACTTCAGACAACGTATAGAGCAAGATTAGCCCTAGCCCCTAGCCTTAGCCCTATCGGTCGATGGATGAGACCTTGCGCGATCTACCGATTACTGCGCTAATGAAGGATCCATAGATAGCGCTGCGAAATCTATCGATCAATCGATACTGCATGACATAAGCACCACAAAAGAATCCAGGGTCCCAACATCAGACTAGGCTGGTCCTATACACAATTACCGGGTATTTGCACCTTCAAATCAGCGCCAGCAACACACAATAGAAACAGCATACAAAGCATACAAATACAAAGCATACAAAGGAAAAAAGACATAATTTTTCATAAATATTTATTCTTTAGGTCAACATGGTTACCATTTCTATCCCTTCAATTCACCCTAATCGGTAGGAATGAAATGGTTTGGTAATTTTTTGAATCTGCATATAATGTATACTTTAGTTTGGGGAAATGCAACTCCTAAATTTTGCAAAAAAAAAAAAAAAAAAACGACATGGAAATTTTAAAAAAATGGTCTAAAATAAAAAATTTAAAAATTAAATTAAAAAAGGAATGCTTATATAAAAGTAACTGGAAATCTCGGGACAGAATTCGAAATGAGCACGGTATGAAAACTGTAGTCAAGGTGCACTAGGACTGGTGAAGAAAGGACGTGGGCAACATCAACATCTATGAACTACTGAAAGTTCCCCTCCTTGGAACGGTCCACATACCAAGAAGAATGCTATCAATAAAGTAACATTCCCCCTATAGCACCACAGGACCAGAGTTAGGACCTGGCCGTAAGGGACGAAACAAGGACAAATGCAAATTAGCAAATGGAGAGGCCTATAGAACACTTGGTACTGTTGCGCATCCATATCTATGCATCTATGTATTCACCGTACGTTAACCCGTAAAAAATATGAATGAGTCACCTGCCTTAAATGATGTGGGCTCATGTAAACAGGGAATGATCGCACATTGAAGAGAACAATTGAGAGAACAGCACAGCCTGGCCAGCAGCAAATTCAAAGCTAGACTGGCCTGGATGCATAGGCAAGTGAGAGAACAGGCTGCGCATGTTTATAATTTATGCAATCCCTTACCACATAGCAGAACAAGCAGCCAGGGAAAACAGACCCAAACAACAAAGCAAGACTTAATAACTCGCCCACAAGCACCCAAAACCACCTCCCCATAGGTCCTTTTAACAGAAAGCTCATTTTTGCTCAATTTTGGACATTTTTGTATCTCAAAAAGCTCACTTCTTGTCAAAATGGGCTCATTCACCTTCTACTCATTATAGGAATGAGCCTTTCATAGAAAAGTACATATTCCTAAACAAGCTCTGGCCCTATTACCAACAAAAAGTTATTAAACAATTTTCAACAAACTCTAAAGTTGACATAATGAAATTACAACAACCTTCTCGATAATCAACTTGAAATTTACTCTCGACATTTCGACTAGACGCTCTAGGGAATAATGAGGTGCTAAGATTTGCATGGGCTTGTTATGTACCAGTAGATAGCTATCCAGAATTACTACATAGAGGAGATCAACAGAAGGCTGGAGACCAGAATGAAAAAACACCAAGATGCCTGTAAAAAGTGTGCCAAAGAGAAATTTGCAATTGCTGAACATGCATAGGACAATGGACATCCTATTTTGTTGGAGAAAGCCACCATCTCAGACCAGGCCAGAAGTGAAAGAGGCATTGCACATCAGCCTAGCACCAACGTGGTGTGCGTGGTTGAATCAAGATTGTGGAATGGACTTGCCTGGCTGCTGGGAGCCACTCTCAAGATCCTGAACTGGAAACCATGTCCACCATAATTATACTGTATTCAGTTATTATCATTCTTTGTTAATGTATTTTGAATTTTTTCTAATGTTTTTTAAATCTAATAATAATATTGTTTCAAGCTATCTTTTGTATTTTTGTGACATCCGGTTCACGTGCTGGACATGTGTGCCAGGGTGTGGTTTGAATATCACGTGATGGATAGCTAACTACCGGTATATAACAAGCCCACGCGAGTCGTAGCAAGTCTGATGAAGGCTAGAGCACCCAGTGGAAATGCCTCGTAGCATGTGCTAGAGCACCCAGTGGAAATGCCAAGAGAGTAAATTTCAAGTTGATTCTTGAGTAGGTTGTTGTAACTCTGCGTGAGAACAGGGCCCACGGTTAATAGCTGACAGGAAAGAGTGATGGACACAGTTACTCGGTTCATCAACATACTCTAGTTCTTTATTTTTCTTGGCTCGCTAATCAATGCTGAGGCATTCATGGCTAGCAATAATATATATATATATATATATATATACACACTTGATCATGCAAGAGGTAACATCTAGGGTGAAAAATAGAATTCAAAGAGATGTTTCAGACATCGTATTTCTGACATGCTCTCTATCTCTCGTTTATGGAGCATATTTTGTTTTTGCCCCGCGTGCCTAGCATGGTTCAGGAGTTATTACAATTTGGGAAGGAACATTTGAGTCTCGGACAAGTCAGATTTGTAACTCGTCAAACCTTCTTTCCTGTGACTTGATATTATTAGCATGGGAATTGTGGTTATATAATCCATAAGTGAAGTCTTAACATAATAAAAGTCTTTGCATTGTAAAAAGTGGTTTAAAAACCACAAATTATGATGATGAAATCACATTACCTGAAATACCGTTATCACAATTTTCCTCTTCCCCCGCCCTCCCCGTCACACAAAACCATCTTCGGCAAGAAATCTGATATTATCCAAGTATATTGGTACATTCTTACACTGGGTGTATTTCATTTATGGAATCTTGCTTGTGCAATAAGGTGGCACTTTTATGAAATTCCGTTCCCGGTAACGGAATTTCAACTGTTTTCAGTAAACTTCTTGAGGAATCAAACATGTCCAATATTTTATTGATACCATTTCCTTTGGTTCTATTTCAAAGACCACTCCTAATATTATCATGAACACACTTTGGGAGTGGTTATCACCACTTCTAGAAGTCAATTACAAAGTTATTAACATGCAAAACTCTGGCCAACTTATTAATAAGAATCATAGTAATATCATTATTCCAGAAATAGATTAGATGGCGACTGGTCTTTCACACTTTATTATAGGCCTGTTCTCACCTACCACAGGTGAAATTAGGTTTCACATATAAGGACATATTAACTCTATTAATTCTTGTACATTGCACTGTACCTGACATTGCAATAATCAGCTAATACAAGTCATTAGCAATTTAAACAACATTGCAGCTGTCAGTAAAATACACGTATGCATCTGCATGTCTTATAGATAGCTTCTTCTCAAAATTATCAAGTCAGGGTTGGGTCCCAAAGGGTTTGGATGTGCGAGGATCTACTGTGTATTCAGTGTTCTCCAAGCATTCTCATTACTCCTATAGAGTATCCAGTGAGTTAGTTTGTGTTGTTGTGCAGTTCTGAGTCAGAATGGCACTCACTGCTGCTGAGAAGCAGCGCCGCTACACTGAGTGGAAGAGGGCAGAGATGGGTGAGTAGGTATGAAAGCAGAGAGACTGTGAGAGGAAGAAGAAGGCCAGAGCCACCAACCCAGAGGCAGTGAAAGAGAAGCAGAGGCAGAACCTCCGAAGGTGCCGGAGCAGCGGCAGTACCACAGACACCTCAGCAGACACCCAGCCTGTAGCAGTGCCAGCTCTTGGACCTGGCTGTTTGCCATTGCTGTTGCAATTGAACGAGGCGGGTATTTCTCTACATGGCAACAGTATGTAGCGTGCAGGAAGAGTAGGTGCAGCTGAAGTTTCTCCGCAAGGTGGGCAACTCTGGTGTGTACAGAGATCCAGAGTGGGAAGACAACAGTGTGGAAGACGTAAAGACACTCTTATTTATGTGCCCAGAGCTGCATGTGAAAGGAACTTTATGCCTACGATACTCATTAGAGTTCACGTATGCACAGCGAGCATTGATGGCCAAGTACACCACTAAGTACAGGGACTATACTACTATGCTATGATTCTACCCTTCTCAAAAGCAGCACACCTACATTTTACAGACATGTATATGATACTCATTGCATGCATTGGAAAAGTGAAGCAGTCAGTGCCAATGATTAGTTGCACATACACTAGCAAAAGTATTGTATATACATAGATTGTCTTCTAGACTTATAAGGGCATTTTGAAAAGGTAAATGAGGTGATAGAGCGAGTATCCAGTCCACAGGAGAGGCATGCATGGTTATAGAACATCATTAACATTTGAAATTTCGTTACTATGAAATTCCATACCAAGCAGTACCAAACTTTTTTCTTTTTTTTGCTGAAACCTTCACCATATAATATAACCAATACCAGATCCACCATTACACCAGATCCACCATTAAGGTATTTCTATATAAGAACATCAGGCTATATGACATTTTACATACAACACTGAAAATTTGATGTTAATTTTATGAAATTCTGTTACTGTGTGTTTTTTCTGGTCTCACACAGAGGGAAAAAAGTTCTGAATATCATTTTTACAGTAACATTAAAGTGTCCATGGAGACCTACATGGAGATAAAATGCCGAGTCTTTCTTAGCTGAGTGGCAGCCCCATAAGTAGTTAAAGTGAAATTGTGTTACCGTGTGATTAAGCCCATATACTGACACACATCCATCTTATATCACAGTTGCATATAACACAGTTGCATCCAATTGGTTGGGTACAGTGACTATCCAGTAGCAGTGGAGACCACAGGGCTAATGAGCCTGAAGACACTGGCCATTTTGAAAGATTTGGGCCAGAGTAAAACTAGCAACATGCGAGGAAAAACTCAACAACACTAGCATTTCTGGTGAAAATTGTTGTTATTATTATTATTGTTGTTATTTTTATTATTATTATTATTATTATTATTATTATTATTATTATTATTATTATTATTATTATTATTATTATTATTATTATTATTATTATTATTACTGCTACTACTATTACTATTACTAGCTCCATTTAGTTTTTTCAAAAATGAAATGTTATAAAACAAAACTAAATTGGATTGATTGGTCAAAAAAAGGAAACGGAGTAGACCCATGTACATACACCACAACCAGATAGATGACCCTTTACCATTTAAAGTACACTGTTTTGGATTGGTAAAGGGTCGTCTAACTGGTTTATGGTCTACAAGTACACTCCTTGAGCCAATCCAATTTTATTGCGAACTGTAGACAACCAACATGCAGAGATGAACTTTTATTGTCCTAATTGCTACACAAGTCAGCACATATCAATACTAAAATCTATTTGTTTTTTCTCCTTTTAGAAGGATCAGCTACAGTACCTTTCAAGTACTTGGCAAGAATTGCACAGGGGAACTCCAAAACTAACTAAAGGCATGCTAGATTCTTGTACAGTACTATACTTAATTTTGTTTGAACATTACTTCAGTTATAAATCAGCTTGCTGCTCAGCTTAGATTCAGCTGCACAGTTTAGTGCACTTGAGAACACATCTCAGAGCCAAAACAACCCAAATGACGATCCTTACCAAACGCCGGATATAAAAACGAGTCTGATAGCTTGCTTGCTCGTTAACAACCACCGCTCCCCATGCCGCTCCCCATGCCGCTCCCCATGCCCAATCAAGTAACGAATGAGTTGTGGGCATGCATTGGAGTCTTCGTCTTCTGGTCCTAAAGTATTTATGAATGCACCTATTGTATGTAAGTTATGTGAGGGGGGGGGGAGAGGGAGGGGAGAGATAGAAACAGAGTTTCAAGTGTTTATTATATTTTTTTAATTAACTGTTTACATTTTTTGGCACTACTGGTCTACTACCTTAGCAAAGGATTCAAGTCACGCTACGTACAACAGAAAGCACCATCTATATGACATCTATATGAAAGGCTAGATGTCTGTCTGTGTGTCCTTTATGCACGGCTACAGTGTTGAAGCTAGCAGGAAGATACACTGGGACGGACACTCAAATTTAGCAGGAAGGTACACTGGGACGGACACTCAAATTTAGCAGGAAGGTACACCGGGATGGACACTCAAATTTAGCAGGAAGGTACACTGGGATGGACTTGGGCTGTATGTTACGTTACGTTGGGTGGCATTAAACTCCAGACTAACTGGAAGCCATTGTTCACAAAAACGGGTTGCGTATGTCCACCATTTTGTTTAGTTAGATACCTGCACATGCGTTTTTCACGTTTGTGACGATAGTAATGCTCCATGGCAACAATATTATCAGCAAAAAAACTACGCTAGCTACATCTTAGACCTCACCTAATACCAACAGTTCACTAGTGAGGATGCTTCTAGCCTCACTCCATTAGAAAGACACAACAGTTGCTGAAATGGCGATATTTAAAGAGGGAAGTGTCATCATTGAGTGGTTCTGACAACAAGTTTAAGCAGGTAGATGCTCTCTTTGACCCTGTGATATGTTTGTTGTAAAAGTAAAGTTAATTCACTCTTTTTCCTCAGCAGTCATAATCATTTACGAAGTACTTAGTGATGGCCTCCCCAAGAATCAACGGAGCAAATACATTATTAGTAGGTACCGTGCTATATAGAGGGGTTTGGGCGAGTGTTATTTGTAGGTACTGTGCTATATAGAGGGGTTTAGGCGAGTATTATTAGTAGGACCGTGCTATATAGAGCGGTTTGGGCGAGTATTATTAGTAGGACCGTGCTATATAGAGGGGTTTGGGCGAGTATCATTAGTAGGTACTGTGCTATATAGAGGGATTTGGGCGAGTATTATTAGTAGGACCATGCTATATACTGTAGAGGGGTTTGGGAGATTATTATTGTAGGCACCGTGGTACATGTATATAGAGGGTTTGGGCGAGTATTATTAGTAGGACCGTGCTATATAGAGGGGTTTGGGCGAGTATTATTAGTAGGACCGTGCTATATAGAGCGGTTTGGGCGAGTATTATTAGTAGGACCGTGCTATATAGAGGGGTTTGGGCGAGTATTATTAGTAGGACCGTGCTATATAGAGGGGTTTGGGCGAGTATTATTAGTAGGACCGTGCTATATAGAGGTTTGGGTGAGTATTAATATTGTAGGCACCGTGCTATATACATGTAGAGGGGTTTGGGTAGGTATTATTGTAGGCACCATGGTATATACATGTAGAGGGGTTTGGGCAAGTAACTTTGGTGGATCAATACTTTAGAGGGAGGTGGAGGGGTATGTCCCGCATTCTCATTTTGTGCTTCTCTGCTAGATATTTTAGTTTCCCCGGGCAATGGCAGGCTCCTCTACTAGTATTAAAATGAATGAAGGATAATAAATAAACATTCACCATATAAGGGAGGGCACTTGCCATTCACCATTCACTCCCCCGAAGAGAGGTGGACTTTTACCCAGTGAACGAGTCCCATGAAATTAACGCAGAACAAAACATGACCTCTTTACCTGTCACACATTCACACACACGAAGAATATCTGGAAACAAAAGATCCAGAACAAAGGTTGGCTTGCTAGAGTTTGAAAAAGATACAAGTTCGCTGTTTTTAGTCCTCAGGGTCGCTGAAAGGGCAGTGCCATCAGCGTCCTGGTCATCCATCCTGGAAGGGACTTTCAATGCCACTGTCATCTTCTTCAGCATCAAGTTTTCTCGATATGCTGTCTCTGATGGGCACATCTTTACATCAAGATTGACAGAAATATTTACAAAGCATGACTATCATTCTGCGCGTGCTCATTGCAGTCAAAGTCGTTCACACTAGAAAACACAAACGCCTTTGTGTATTTTTTCTAAATTTTTTTGTGTGGATGGGCACTTATTAGGTTCCACGTTGACTTGTCAGAGTTCAAGAAAATATGCAAAGGGTGCTTGCCAGGCACTATGCCATATACATAACAATCATTAAAAATATAATTAAATGGAGTACATGAAATCTGAAACAGTCGCCCCTTCAAACCCTTCCCCTTTGTTAGCCACTAATTGCTGCACTATGTTATAAGGACAACTATGTTGACGATGTGTGTTTTGCATCTCAATCTTGGAATAGCCCACAAGTGTTATCTAATCTTACTAACCAGACTATATTATAAAATAAACAAAAAATAAACAAACACACAAGCAAATAAATAAAGTACGGTCAAATGCCATACAATGTTTTAACCGGTTTCCATGGAAATAGTCGTCATTCACACAAAAAAGTATATCACGTGACCATTCCACATTGCCAAGACAATGAAAAGCATGTTAAAAAAGGCTAGAAGACACTGCAGATTTCTCTTTCAATCGGCTTTGTCTTTGGCAACGTTTCAACTAAAGTACTTATGCCTCATGAGGGAGTCCAGACAAAGAAGGAAGGGGCGTGGAACAAATGTAGCCGTTCGCTTTATGCAGTCAGTAATATCTCAAACCGTATGCACTTAACTACATGTAGGTGGAGTCACAGCAGCCTGTAACTAGTAATTTGTGCAAAGCATTGAGGAGCAAGTCAAGGTGTGATGAAGAAAGGAAGGCTGAAAAAAAATCCTGATGTCCTAATGGACAAAACTTATTGCTCTAGACATTGTCCTAGCCCAAGCATAGCTGAATAATACCTAATACAGTATACTGATCTGCACATTAGTGATGTCATCATAATATTATAAGATTATTCATTACCAATTCCAAACTTGGCTAGGTTGAGGCAAGATCCCACTCAGATATTCCCCGATTCATCAAGATGATCATTTATGGTTCAGCAAACCATTTTTATTTAATTGAGGCAATAGCATAACTCCATGGCTAGAGCATGCTGATGGGTTAGTAGCTATGTCAGCATGGCACTCCAGCATACAGCTGCTAACCTGTGTATGTAGACCATTCTCACTTGCCTGGCAGCCATTTTTCTTCCCTCTAGTTTCAAATATGCTGTTGCTTTTCCAATCGTTCTCTTCAGTTCTCAGTTTAAGCCTGCTTTATTTAAGGTGGTAAACAGTTCATATTTTTTTATGGATGAATGTATGGTGCATAGATGGATAGAGAGATAGAGAGATACACATTCACACATGCCATACCAAGTTTGACATCCAACTTCTCACTTTGCTAGCCAGTTAGAACGAGTGTGTTCTTACAGATCCAGCCTGCTGGATTGGGAGGGTTAGAGCCCTCTTCAGGTGATAAATTCCATGAAGGTATCGAATCTTTTTTTGTTGTGACATCAAAGTTATAGCAGAGGTAAAAAGTGCAACTTTCACAATTCCTTTCATCACACACACACACACACGTGTTTTTAAATTTTTTTTATTGGGTTGTCAACAACAAAAAAAGTGTCCATGTAGACCACAACCAATCAGACAACCCTTTACCATTTAATACCATGTGTACACCAACCATTTTACTGATTTAAAAAAAGCAATATGATTTGGCAACATGATTTTAATGCCGTACAATCATCCATCTGACTATGGTCTACATGAACGTTCGTCTCTTTCTTGACAGGTCTATACAATATACTTGCCAGCTTAAAAAATAATTATTATTCTCAATGAACTCTCAGCTGACCTAGCAGATACGATTTCACGATAATAATAAATTCACTTGATGTTTCCAGCTCCTGGAAGGGACAGATCAAAAACTGGCTAGTCCCTGGTTGCCATGTGATTCACGATAACTGCTTGAACAGCATGGCCTCCATGGCTGTGGTGCTTCATTCAAATTTCTGGCCTATCAACTTTGGATGGTACAAAAGTAGTGGCCTACCATGGTTGCCACAGGTAATGAAGAATTAAGGTTCAGTTCTGGATAAAGAGTTGGCTAGATGCTCTCTGATGCTTCTAGCCAAAACATCGAGTGAATAATTGATAATCGAGAAAGTCGTTGTACTGTATGTAATAAAAAAATAGTTCTTGTTTCTAGTTTTTGGTTTTTGATTGCACTGTAAATGCAGTGAAGCTAATGGCTATTTTCAAATATAGTGAATGAGAAGATACTGTTGATGATATCCCAACTAAATATCAACTTAAAAAACAACTGAATCCACCCACCCCCTCCCACAAGTGTGCCGGGATCCTGGATAAAAGAGGGTTTCTTGATCACAGCTCCTTATTCTACAAAAGCAGAAAATATAATAATGAAGTTAATACCCAAAGCAATTATAAAAAATTACAATGATCTTCCCAAATTCTCAAATTGTAATTTCATTGAGAGTTTGTTGAGAATAATAATAATTTTTAAAAAATCATATCATTTAATCTCGGAAAAGCCATATCTGGTTGGCATTATATATCAAGATACAAATAAATTCCTAAAGCTTCCAATAAATACAGGCATAATGAAACAACAACAAGTGGTCGGACAATGACCCTGGGCCAGATGACTTTAATGAACGCGCTAAAAGCAGCAAGCACCAGTCTTCCCAGCTAAACTCCCGAGCAATAAATACAAGGCTCCAATATCTTCCAATTAGTTGAAAATGCCCAGCTACTTAATCATGTACAATCCTCGTGATCCTTGCCACGGATCCTTAACAGGCACCAAATCTTAGATGCACGTAAAACAAAATTGCAACTCCGTGCACACAACTTTAGCCACAAATCTTTCTTTTGACTGGAAGGCTGAAGAGAGAGAGACATTTCCATCTCAGGCTCTAGATGCAGCAGTTATCTCTATCTCAGGCCAGCAAACACTAGATGCAGCAATTGTCTCTGTGGAAGGCTGAATAGAGAGGACACTTCTATCTCAGACCAGCAAACACTAGACGCAGCAGTCTCTGTGGAAGGCTGAAGAGAGAGAGAGAGACATTTCTATCTCAGGCCAGCGAGCACTAGATGCAGCAGTTATCTCTGTGGAAAGCTGAAGAGAGAGAGAGAGACTTCTATCTCAGACCAGGGAGCTCTAGATGCAGCATTTGTGTCTGTGGATGGCTGAAGAGAGAGAGAGAGACATTTCTATCTCAGGCCAGCGAGCACTAGATGCAGCATTTGTGTCTGTGGAAAGCTGAAGAGAGAGAGAGAGACTTCTATCTCAGACCAGGGAGCTCTAGATGCAGCAGTTGTCAGACCAGGGAGCTCTAGATGCAGCATTTGTGTCTGTGGAAGGCTGAAGAGAGAGAGAGACTTCTATCTCAGACCAGGGAGCTCTAGATGCAGCAGTTAGTTGTATCTCTGTGGAAGGCTGAAAGAGAAGGAGACTTCTATCTCAGACCAGGGAGCTCTAGATGCAGCAGTTGTCAGACCAGGGAGCTCTAGATGCAGCAGTTATCTCTGTGGAAGGCTGAAGAGAGATAGACACTCCTAAATGTATCTCAGGCCAGCGAGCTCTAGATGCGGCAAGCAGTTACTGCACATGTGCTCCAATAAAAAGGCTAGAAATGATGAACAAGATGGCTGAAGGGCAAGAGGATGCTTACAGCTCCAACCAAGAGCTACAGGGGAAGCACTGGATGACACACAGCTGGAGAGGCCCCGAGAACAATGACAATACTGAGAGATTAAGGACTAAACATGCTAGCAGGTACACGCATATAGAGTACAATATTTAGCCTATTGCAGAGATATTATTCTTATTGCATGTAGACTAGAGTAATGCCTCAGATTAGCTCAAAGGGTTTCTCTACATTCTAGGAACCACCTGAAATTAAAATTAAAAAAATAACTCAATGTTATAACACAAATCTAGTTATTTAGTGAAGAACTTACTAGCTGGTTGCTGGAAAATGAATCCGAAAGCAATGAATTTTACAGCTTAAAGGAGGACCTGACCATATTTTGGATTTAATTTAATTTTTATTTTTTACATTATTCATCCTAATACTAACTGTAGTTCAAGCTTCAGTTCATTGTCAACCACTCTGAGTTATGATACTTTTTATGCTGCAGTTGCATTGTAAACCACTTGAGAAATGAACAAGAAGAAGCCCAAATGACGAGGTAAGTCAGACCAGTTCATAATATGCTAATCGTTCATAGCAGAGGCTTGAAACTCTGGATAAATAAATCCCACCATTAGCTCTGAGTTACCATGGTAGCAGTGCAATAGAGGGCACAAAGGTCAGCTCCTGTACAGCCACATTGTTTAAGTTCTCAACTAGAAACAAGCTCGTGTCAAATCTTGGTGTGACTAAAGCTACGTTCCGACGACGTTACAAAGTCAAGAAGATGCCCAGAGGTTGCTGGGGGTTAGAGGCTTGGTCTAAAAAGCAGAGACTAGAAGATGTTTCGATGAAAGCTGAAACTTCAGCAACCTCCGCGGTAAGTTCAAACTCACATGCAGACTGGTGTGAGTCTGTAGCTGGTCCTGCCCTAGTAAAAGCTACCATAGGCCAGCCTGACCTGAGTCTGGTCTTTTGCAGGAATATTCTGCCCGTGTATCAACCCTGCCTGTCCCACAGCATCCTGCCAGTGCTGGTGGCTCTAGTGAGCAGATTGCGGGCGAGTCTGTGTCTGAGCACCCTCAGACTGCTGGTAAATGGAAATTGAGGTCTGTTTCTGTCAGAACTCAAAAAGCTCAGCTGATACCTGATTTAGAATGTATTGGGAAGGACAGTATTGCTGCCCTGTCGTATGTAGTTTGTTGACGTGGTGAAATACCCTGACTGGAATTCTATTTCTCAGGGTGTAGGTAACTGACAGGGGTTAGTCATTATTGCGTGTGGTTTGTGATGAGTCTGGTTGGCAGCATACTCTGACTGACTCAGAGCTGCTTATCCATGACGGTGCAGCCAACCTTACAGGAGTCTGGGAAGGAGAAGGAAAGAAGCTTGCCCAAAAGCTTTTAAGAAGAGCAGCTAATTAGCATAGCGGTGGTGACCTATGAACCTGGTGGATTTGGTAATGATTAGCTTCCTCTGCCTCTTGGACTTTGGACTCTCTTCCAGTTGACTCTTATGATATGGGATGGTGACGATGAGATGCTTCACGGACACCTTTGTTGCAATGCACTCAGAAGTCTCATGTCCTGCATCCTGGGATCAGTCAATTCTAACATGAGTGCAGGCCCTTTAAACCCACTCTAACGTACTCATTCATCAATGTTGTCGTATTACGTGAGTGTGGTACTATTCAGATCTGTCTTGAAAAGGCATTGGTGGATTGAAACAAGACCAAGTTGATACAAGCAACATTAGATGCGATTTCCCACAGAAGTGTTTGTCGACACATTGACTGCATATAAATGTCTGTCTTTATTACATAGCTTTTATATCAACTGAAAGCTCTTTCTTTGCTTTGTCGCACAAATTATCACTTAAAAAAAAATTCAACCCTTTCCTCATGAGATAGTCTAGTCTGTGTGCCTCACATGCAAAAATGAATAATGGTTGCAACAGTATCTGTGGGTACTCTGAACACCATAAATGGCATGTGTTGATGACCCATGGGAGGGTGTAAGACTTACCATGGTGAGGGTGTAAGACTTACCATGGTGAGGGTGTAAGACTGGTGAGGGTGTAAGACTTACCGTGGTGAGGGTGTAAGACTGGTGAGGGTGTAACACTTACCGTGGTGAGGGTGTAAGACTTACCGTGGTGAGGGTGTAAGACTTACCGTGGTGAGGGTGTAAGACTTACCGTGGTGAGGGTGCAAGACTTACCGTGGTGAGGGTGTAAGACTTACCATGGTGAGGGTGTAAGACTTACCATGGTGAGGGTGTAAGACTGGTGAGGGTATAAGACTTACCGTGGTGAGGGTGTAAGACAGTTAGACTGGTGAAGGTGTAAGACTTACCGTGGTGAGGGTGTAAGACTTACCATGGTGAGGGTGTAAGACTTACCATGGTGAGGGTGTAAGACTTACCATGGTGAGGGTGTAAGACTGGTGAGGGTGTATGACTTACCGTGGTGAGGGTGTAAGACTGGTGAGGGTGTAAGACTTACCGTGGTGAGGGTGTAAGACTTACTGTGGTGAGGGTGTAAGATTTACCGTGGTGAGGGTGTAAGACTTACCATGGTGAGGGTGTAAAACTTACCATGGTGAGGGTGCAAGACTTACCATGGTGAGGGTGTAAGACTTTGTGCCATTGCAACACCACTATAATGGAAAGCGTAGAGAATGGGCTATCTTTTGAGACCAAGACTGTTGAAAATGGATGAAGTATTAAAAAGTTATGACGTTTGGGGAAAAAATGGTCTGGTCCTCCCCTGGTCCTCCCTCAATAGTTTTAGTGACACTATTGTTGGTGAGAAATGAACTGACTGCTAGCTAAGAACTAGCTCATGAGCTAACTAAAGAAGCAAGATTAGCTAAAGTTGAATGCACAAAATCACGTTGAATGCACAAAATCAAGCAGTTCCCATTACTGCAGCTGTCAGTTGAGTGGTTGGTAGGTTTTGAGTGGTTGGTAGGCTATTAGTTTGAGTGGTTAGTAGGCTAATGAGTGGTTGGTAGGCAATTACAGTTTGAGTGGTTGGTAGGCAATTACAGTTTGAGTGGTTGGTAGGTTATTACAGTTTGAGTGGTTTGGTAGGCTATTACAGTTTGAGTGGTTTGGTAGGCTATTACAGTTTGAGTGGTTGGTAGGCTATTACAGTTTGAGTGGTTGGTAGGCTATTACAGTTTGAGTGGTTGGTAGGCTATTACAGTTTGAGTGGTTGGTAGGCTATTATAGTTTGAGTGGTTGGTAGGCTATTATAGTTTGAGTGGTTGGTAGGCTATTATAGTTTGAGTGGTTGGTAGGCTATTATAGTTGTGGTTGGCCAGCTATGGCCATGTTCTGAGGTACACCAGTCCAGGAACACCTTGTCTATGTCTGAGTGCTGGAAATCAGAGGTACTAGCACTCCAGCATGAGTGTCTTCCTTCTCCCTTTGACACTTCTTCTACCTTGTTTCTTCCTCATACTTATACTCAACACAAGTCAGCACACACCATGTCTTATTGTTATTAGATGTTGGAGTCAACCCCTTGGTAGAAAGTCAGCTACAGCTGCCTCCAACGACTTGGTAACAGTTGCATAGGAACTCCACAGAAGATGATATTCTACCTAACTTCTTCATAAAACAGATTCTCAGTAAATCAACTGAGCAGTCACTTGTTCGGCTTACAGTAGAGCCAGTGAGCAAGCTAGATCGAGTCAATGATTACACATGCTTGATGATCTTTACCCATCGTAATGTTTCCCCACTATTGAGGAATGTAATAATTTGGCAAGACGTTGGAAACTTTGCAGCCTGCAGTCCTGCGGTACTAGACTTGTATAAATAGACCTTCTGCATGCAACTTATGCGAGGGAGAGAAAAGTGATAGATAAACAGATACAATTAAGGTGGAAAATGAATTTTATGTTTTTAAACATTATTTTTAGGCCAGCTGGTCCCAAGGCTTGCTAAATGTATTTATGTAGCCAATAACGACCAGAAGCACCGTTTAAGTTGCTAAAAAGCTGCCAAGGTTTTGTGTGGAGTGTGCATGAGCACGCCTGATATAGCAGCAGATCAGACGACGGCTTCACCCTGTTTCACGGACATGCAGGTGTTGCAACTACACAGTGCCATAACCTCAACAAAGAAGGACTCGACAAGTAACAGGTACTGAAGCTTTTCTAAAAAAGGAGACCAAACAACTAGACACTCCAAAGTTGGCTGCAGCTGACTTTGGGGCATGAACATCATTCACTAATTCTCACTACATGTGTTGCTAACACATCTGCCGCATGATCGTCTGAACACTGAGTTACCTTGCCTAAAGACAAGTTCATGTGTGTCTGCCGCATGATCGTCTGAACACTGAGTTACCTTGCCTAAAGACAAGTTCATGTGTGTCTGCCGCATGATCGTCTGAACACTGAGTTACCTTGCCTAAAGACAAGTTCATGTGTGTCTGCCGCATGATCGTCTGAACACTGAGTTACCTTGCCTAAAGACAAGTTCATGTGTGTCTGCCGCATGATCGTCTGAACACTGAGTTACCTTGCCTTAAAGACAAGTTCATGTGTGTCTGCCGCATGATCGTCTGAACACTGAGTTACCTTGCCCTAAGACAAGTTCATGTGTGTCTGCCGCATGATCGTCTGAACACTGAGTTACCTTGCCCTAAGACAAGTTCATGGAGCAAATCTTATCTAACATTGTATCTTCCCCATAAGGAAGACCATTAAGTTAACCTTTAAAATTATAATACACTAAAGAGCACATAGACATTAAACTCATATTACGGAACATGCATCTGCTTCAGGCAACTTCCACAGAAGACACATAATGGTTTGTTGTTTTGTTCTTAGAAATGATGCACCTTTTGCTGCATGAGACTAGCTTAGCTGTCACGTGACTGCCTGTGGCTAAGCAATAACTACCCTGCACTGTGTGAGACTAGCTTAGCTGTCACGTGACTGCTCGTGGCTAAGTCATAACTACCCTGCTCTGCATCTGCGCAAAACAGGGTAATCATATTGTCTATCTACGTTTCCGATCAAAGGAATTGTGAAATTTCCACTTATTTAACCTTACAATGGCTTTGTCATCACAACCATATCAAACTTCAGCTGTCACAATAGCTATCAAGTCTTATATTGTGTAGTTGAGACACCTGCACTATGTTGTGGGAGCACTTCCTGTGGACCGTCAGCCTCTAAACAAACACATACGTCTACAGACATACCAAGCTATCCATTTATGGTCACCGATTATTTTGGGAGGGATATTTTTATTTATGAAGTTTTGCTGAAGTCATCCCACAGAATTTGCCGATATTGGGAGGGGATAAAAATTAATATTTATTTAGAGGGTCGGATGATGGGGGAACGACTCTATAAACAAGCGGGGGAGAGTACCAAGCGAAGAAAGGTGGGAAAGAAGGGGATGGGGGAAGGAAGGAGTGAACTCAGGACCTTGAGTACAAAAGCAAACTGCCAAACAAACTCACAGAAATGGTGATCGTGGCTAGTCCTGGTGCTGGTGATTCATGGCTAGTCCTGGTGCTGGTGATTCATGGCTAGTCATGGTGCTGGTGATTCATGGCTAGTCCTGGTGCTGGTGATTCATGGCTAGTCCTCCGGTGCTGGTGATTCATGGCTAGTCATGGTGTTGTGATTCGTGGCTAGTCCTGGTACTGGTGATTCATGGCTGTCCTGGTGCTGGCTAGTCCTCCGGTGCTGGTGATTCATGGCTAGTCATGGTGTTGTGATTCGTGGCTAGTCCTGGTACTGGTGATTCATGGCTGTCCTGGTGCTGGCTAGTCCTGGTGCTGGTGATTCATGGCTAGTCCTGGTGCAGGTGATTCATGGCTGTCCTGGTGCAGGTGATTCATGGCTAGTCATGGTGTTAGTGATTCATGGTTGTCCTGGTGCAGGTGATTCATGGTTGTCCTGGTGCAGGTGATTCATGGCTAGTCCTGGTGCAGGTGATTCATGGCTAGTCATGGTGTTGTTGATTCATGGCTGTCCTGGTGCAGGTGATTCATGGTTGTCCTGGTGCAGGTGATTCATGGCTAGTCATGGTGCTGGTGATTCATGGCTGTCCTGGTGCAGGTGATTCATGGCTAGTCATGGTGTTGGTGATTCATGGCTGTCCTGGTGCAGGTGATTCATGGTTGTCCTGGTGCAGGTGATTCATGGCTAGTCCTGGTGCAGGTGATTCATGGCTAGTCATGGTGCAGGTGATTCATGGCTGTCCTGGTGCAGGTGATTCATGGCTAGTCCTGGTGCTGGTGATTGATGGCTGTCCTGGTGCTGGTGATTGATGGCTGTCCTGGTGTTGGTGACTCATATGGTAAATTGGAAAATTGTCCACTTAATTTTGACAGCCTTCCGTAGTTTTGGCGATTCCTTGTTTTTTGTTTCGGTAGCGTTGGTAATTTCAGGATCATTTTTGTCTGCTTTTGGTCGGGTTGTTGTTGATAATGCCTCTCTCTGCGTTGTGTGTTTCATTGGGAATGTGAAAATCACATGCCCAGTTATTTCCTTAAACAAAATAGCTGTCAAACATCACAAAAGAGCTACTTTCTTCAATCAAAACCAACACATTTTTTGCTTGACCCTCTCACCAGCAATTTATACTGGGGTTTCTTTATGTGGGTTTTTATTTAGGAAGAGAGATGAAGAAAAGTACCTAGAAATCATACGCCAGGTGACAACTGATCATTTGATGGACACTAGAACAAGTTTGGGCTGCTTAGAAACAAACCACATTGTCGTGAATATCATTATAAGTTGATGGATAAAATGGCTTTTGGCACTAATATGACTTGGCATCTAGCCAGTTAACAACAGTTGATAATGTTCTATGTATGGTCAAACTGGACGAGTTGAAAGGATTATGATGAATTCTAGTTGCTTAGCAAACAACCATGGATATATGAATATCATTATAAAATGTTGGAAGGAAGGGAAATTTTTTTAAAGGTTCATTCCATTTATATACATCTTGTACATGTGCACACTCGGATTCAAACTTGGCTACAACTAAGTCCAGGAGCTTGAAGATGCAGCTGTGATTGACCGACCAATATGGCGCTGCTGAGTGCTATCAGCCAACTGGAGAAAACAAAACAGTTGCTCCAACCTCCTAAGATGCATGATGTTGGAAACACCAGCTGTACTGAGGATAGGGTGCTGTGTGCTCCAGTGGAGCTCCAGACATGGAAGATGGACAATGCCCATGACGCACAGTACACACACAAAATGTCCTCCCCATTGCCCCTAGGATGAGCTCGGAGGTACAAGGCAGTACAATGTCAGGTGTAAATGGTCCATGGTCATGCTGACATCTCACAAACTAAACAACTAAAGTGTGGTTGCCTCTTAGTCAAGATAAGCTATCAAGTCTCTGGTGCACCACCCAGGCACTGAGAAACTCACTCACCTACGCCCTGGGTGTCCGTGGGTTCAGTGGTAAGAATGTTGATAATCGGTCATGAATTACACTGGGCACTGTTTGGTTTCCTCATGCATAAAGTTTAACAACCACCTCCACCTACCAGACTATAGTAGCATAAAACAAGAGATAACATGCCATAGGCACCTGGCCACTACAATCACCATGGTTACTTATATACATAACATTGCAGATATTGTGCCGGCAGTGGAATTCCACTACGACTCAAAGGTGATATTCAAGATCCGAATAGTAAAAAATTAGCAATTTCAAAACTTCTGTTTCCAGACAAATGCCTGCACATCTCTACACGTTCATCTAGCCATTCCATATGCACACTTCATGCATGAATAGCATGATCAGGTGGAGGTAGTGTGAGTGCACCTGACACACAACAGGTTGATCAGGTGGAGGTAGTGTGAGTGCACCTGACACACAACAGGTTGATCAAGTGGAGGTAGTGTGAGTGCACCTGATACACAACAGGTTGATCAGGTGGAGGTAGTGTGAGTGCACTTGACACACAACAGGTTGATCAGGTGGAGGTGTGTGAGTGCACTTGACACACAACAGGTTGATCAGGTGGAGGTGTGTGAGTGCACCTGACACACAACAGGTTGATCAGGTGGAGGTAGTGTGAGTGCACTTGACACACAACAGGTTGATCAGGTGGAGGTAGTGTGAGTGCACTTGACACACAACAGGTTGATCAGGTGGAGGTAGTGTGAGTGCACTTGACACACAACAGGTTGATCAGGTGGAGGTAGTGTGAGTGCACTTGACACACAACAGGTTGATCAGGTGGAGGTAGTGTGAGTGCACTTGACACACAACAGGTTGATCAGGTGGAGGTAGTGTGAGTGCACTTGACACACAACAGGTTGATCAGGTGGAGGTAGTGTGAGTGCACTTGACACACAACAGGTTGATCAGGTGGAGGTAGTGTGAGTGCACTTGACACACAACAGGTTGATCAGCTCACCACATAGGAGGCCGAGGGAAATGCTGCCCAGGCCCATGTATGAGAAGTAGAAGACAGTCTGGAACAAGCCAAACATCCTGCAACAAACAGAAGAGTGATAGACAGAGATAAGCATACAAACAGACACACAGACAGATAGAGGAACAGACAGAGACAGATAGAGGAACAGACAGAGACACACAGAGATAAGCATACAAACAGGCAGACAGTGAGACAGACAGAGGGACAAGACAAGCAAGGTAATCACGCACATGGTCCCAAATGTTCCAGGATGCTGGTACTGACCAGCGCTGACAAACACACAATATTAAGGCCACTTTCAGGAATATTCATAAATAAAGTTACAAAGGAGGTCACATTGCAGAACACCACAAACATGAGGGTATGCTACTTAATAAGTATGGAGTGATCTCAGGCAAGCGGCCTCAAAGCCGTGACTCAGGCTAGCACATGCAGTAAAGCATTCATCAAAAAAATGTTTGTGTGTGTGTATGCATGAGTGAGTGTGTGTGTGAGTGTATGAGTGTGTCTGTGAATGAGTGTGTGTTGTGCCCAAGTGACTTTGATGAGCCGAGTGAGCAGTGTAGACTATGACCCTATGCTATCCTTGTGTGCTGCATGGCTTGCTATAAACCACACCTCCAGATCCAAGAGGCAGTGAAGATTGCCGGAGCGCCGGTTGTTAAGAATGGTGCTTAACACATCAGAAATTGGACATCTAACACCAGCGTGGAGGAAGAAGCAATGCTCGACTTAGAGATGTCATCGGTTTGTTATACATGTAGGTAGGGATTGCTGAGTGTATCTCTAGGGCTAGCTAGGTTGGCAGATGGTTGATCTGTGCTCTGTCACCGAGCACAGTCCTGCACAGTGTCAGGCACAGGTGATGGCATTTCAACAAAACAAAGCTGTTGACTGGCCAGCAATGAAAGGAACACAGACTGGCCAGCAATGAAAGGAACACAGACTATCCCCACCATGAAAGGAACACAGACTATCCCCAGCAATGAAATGAACACAGACTATCTAAAGCAATGTAAGGAACACAGACTATCCCCAGCAATGAAAGGAACACAAACTGGCCAGCAATGGATGGAACACAGACTGGCCAGCAATGAAAGGAACACAGACTGGCCAGCAATGAAAGGAACACAGACTGGCTAGCAATGAAAGGAACACAGACTGGCCAGCAATGAAAGGAACACAGACTGGCCAGCAATGAAAGGAACACAGACTATCCACAGCAATGAAAGGAACACAGACTATCCACAGCAATGAAAGGAACACAGACTGGCCAGCAATGAAAGGAACACAGACTATCCACAGCAATGAAAGGAACACAGACTGGCCAGCAATGAAAGGAACACAGACTGGCCAGAATGAAAGGAACACAGACTGGCCAGCAATGAAAGGAACAAAGACTGTCCACAGCAATGAAAGGAACACAGACTATCCACAGCAATGAAAGGAACAAAGACTGTCCACAGCAATGAAAGGAACACAGACTGGCCAGCAATGAAAGGAACACAGACTGGCCAGCAATGAAAGGAACACAGACTGGCCAGCAATGAAAGGAACACAGACTGGCCAGCAATGAAAGGAACACAGACTGGCCAGCAATGAAAGGAACACAGACTATCCACAGCAATGAAAGGAACACAGACTGGCCAGCAATGAAAGGAACACAGACTGGCCAGCAATGAAAGGAACACAGACTATCCACAGCAATGAAAGGAACAAAGACTGTCCACAGCAATGAAAGGAACACAGACTGGCCAGCAATGAAAGGAACACAGACTGGCCAGCAATGAAAGGAACACAGACTGGCCAGCAATGAAAGGAACACAGACTGGCCAGCAATGAAAGGAACACCGACTATCCACAGCAATGAAAGGAACACTGACTAGCCACCAATGAAAGGAACACAGACTGGCCAGAAATGAAAGGAACACAGACTATCCACAGCAATGAAAGGAACACAGACTGGCCAGCAATGAAAGGAACACAGACTGGCCAGCAATGGAAGGAACACAGACTGGCCAGCAATGAAAGGAACACAGACTGGCCAGCAATGAAAGGAACACAGACTGGCTAGCAATGAAAGGAACAGACTGGCCAGCAATGAAAGGAACACAGACTGGCCAGAATGAAAGGAACACAGACTATCCACAACAATGAAAGGAACACAGACTATCCACAGCAATGAAAGGAACACAGACTGGCCAGCAATGAAAGGAACACAGACTATCCACAGCAATGAAAGGAACACAGACTGGCCAGAATGAAAGGAACACAGACTATCCACAGCAATGAAAGGAACACAGACTATCCACAGCAATGAAAGGAACAAAGAGCAATGAAAGGAACACAGACTGGCCAGCAATGAAAGGAACACAGACTGGCCAGCAATGAAAGGAACACAGACTGGCCAGCAATGAAAGGAACACAGACTACCCACAGCAATGAAAGGAACAAAGACTGTCCACAGCAATGAAAGGAACACAGACTGGCCAGCAATGAAAGGAACACAGACTGGCCAGCAATGAAGGGAACACTGACTATCCACAGCAATGAAAGGAACACAGACTGGCCAGCAATGAAAGGAACAAAGACTGTCCACAGCAATGAAAGGAACACAGACTGGCCAGCAATGAAAGGAACACAGACTGGCCAGCAATGAAAGGAACACAGACTGGCCAGCAATGAAGGGAACACTGACTATCCACAGCAATGAAAGGAACACAGACTGGCCAGCAATGAAAGGAACAAAGACTGTCCACAGCAATGAAAGGAACACAGACTGGCCAGCAATGAAAGGAACACAGACTGGCCAGCAATGAAAGGAACACAGACTGGCCAGCAATGAAGGGAACACTGACTATCCACAGCAATGAAAGGAACACAGACTGGCCAGCAATGAAAGGAACACAGACTATCCACAGCAATGAAAGGAACAAAGACTGTCCACAGCAATGAAAGGAACACAGACTATCCACAGCAATGAAAGGAACAAAGACTGTCCACAGCAATGAAAGGAACACTGACTATCCACAGCAATGAAAGGAACACTGACTATCCATAGCAATGAAAGGAACACTGACTATCCACAGCAATGAAAGGAACACAGACTATCCACAGCAATGAAAGGAACACAGACTGGCTAGCTGAAGGAGACAAAACCAAGAATAATGCTTAACAGCTACTACGCTAGAACCACACAGTGAAGCAATAAATATAAAACAGGAGATTAATATACATATGCAAGATTACCGAGTATTTATATACATACAGTTCCCATGAATGCCCAAGATGTACTACAAAATGACAGAGTAGTGATGATCACACATGCCCAGAAGCTTGCAACAGTTCCAACAGCACCGACAGAGCTCCAGGTCCCCCTCCATCCTTACCCAAGAGCTCTGAACACAGTTCTACTAGACAGTATTATAGCTGTGCACCCATGACCTATGACCTACATACCCTAGTAGCCAGGGCCTGGAAATACACAGAGAGGACAGTTACGAATGCTCTTACTTAGTTTTGAAGACGAAGTAGTAGACGGAATAAATGTAGACAAATATTGAAATTGAGGCTCCAGCTCCAAAGCTGGTCCACTGCCTGCAAACAAACACCACACACATGCACATAGAAGGACAAATTCAGCTCATTTTTCTAGCAACAAAAGGCTATACAAAAATGGGGGGAAGCCAACAAAGGCTGGTTTCCCATTCCCCCCCCCTCCCCCCCCCCCTCCCAAATAGCATTGCATCATAGGCCTTTTGAGGTTTTACTGTCAGTTTTGCTTGTTTATAGCAAAAACGCACGCACAATTTAGGAGTGAGGTGGCCCAAACGACTGCTAACAATAATTGTTAGCAGAGATAAGAACTCTGTTGTGGGAGTGTTTACAAGCTGGTGCATCCAGCAGGCTCTTAAATATGCATATACAGACAGGCAGGCACACCATAATATTCTCTAATAGGAACCACGGTTAATATTCACTTCCGTCCAATCTTCCTGCGATTACTATTGGAAGGGCGGTTACAATTAGAAGGGTGGTTACAATTGACTGCAGTCATGAAGGAGTTCAAGTACCTGTTTGGAGGAATGGCAATTGTTTGGGTGCCCACGGCTCAATGGGCGAGTACCCCGTCGAAAAAAGAAGTCAAGGGTTCAAGGGTTCAAGCCCTGCAGGTGCCCAGAATTGTTTCCTAATTTTTTTCCTGTTCTCTTCAATTCTCAGCGAGCAACTATTTGGGCGTGTCTTTATTGCTATATTTGTCTCTTGTTACAATTGGAGGGGCGGGTCCTAGCAGAGGAAATGCAGTAGCTATGTACTGTAGCTATTCAATCATTTTTGTTGTTATTATTGAAGCCGTCGATGACGACCACGCCCTCTGTAAATTTCTCCATTTCAGCGACTGTGGTGTTTTCCTAACTACGGCTAGAGGTATCCTCGCTAGCCATATAGCCTAGTTTGTTGGTGGAGCCACCACGTAGTGTAGTTAGTGTGCCACAGCAGGAACATGAAACATGTACATGTACTGTAGCTGCAGGTACATGTCGCTAAACTAAATGGCAATTGCCACGCTGCTTTTGGTGATGGTGTTTCCAGGGAGATTGGAGTGTAACATCACCCAATGCAACATACAGTAGCCCGTGTCTGCCCCGGTGTAAATGTGCACCTTCTTGCAAGGTCTTCTTACAAGGCTACAAAGAAGATACTGTACAAGCGCAGAATGGTCCAGCCAGCCTGAGCTCCCTAGCTCCAACACCGGGCTGTGCATGAAGGACACACACACATGCACACACCCTCTTGCAAGGCCTGAGCTCCCTAGCTCCAACACCAGGCCGTGCATGAAGGACACAAACACATGCACACACCTTCTTGCAAGGCCTGAGCTCCCTAGCTTCAACACCGGGCTGTGCATGAAGGACACACACACATGCGCACACCCTCTTGCAAGGCCTGAGCTCCCTAGCTCCAACACCAGGCAGTGCATGAAGGACACAAACACATGCACAACCTTCTTGCAAGGCCTGAGCTCCCTAGCTTCAACACCGGGCTGTGCATGAAGGACACACACACATGCACACACCCTCTTGCAAGGCCTGAGCTCCCTAGCTCCAACACCAGGCAGTGCATGAAGGACACAAAACACATGCACAACCTTCTTGCAAGGCCTGAGCTCCCTAGCTTCAACACCGGGCTGTGCATGAAGGACACACACACACATGCACACACCCTCTTGCAAGGCCTGAGCTCCCTAGCTCCAACACCAGGCAGTGCATGAAGGACACAAACACATGCACACACAGACAACATTTCTTATATATATAATATATATATACAAAGTAGGAGCATCTGTCTGTGTGTATGTCTGCTAAGCACGGCCAAACAGAAGGCCGGATGCAGACGAAGCTCCACCTATGGAACTAGATGGATGCAGGGATGGTTGCTGTAAACATTAGGTCAGGGT
Organism: Cladorhizidae sp. MBARI D1340-BT2; assembly: GCA_028752905.1. Classification (NCBI taxonomy): domain Eukaryota; kingdom Metazoa; phylum Porifera; class Demospongiae; order Poecilosclerida; family Cladorhizidae; species Cladorhizidae sp. MBARI D1340-BT2. Next base: position 18,134,742 of record JAQNBH010000006.1, on the reverse strand, counting down.
TCAGACTTGAAGCTCCACCTATGGAACTAGATGGATGCAGGGATGGCTGCTGTAAACATTAGGTCAGGGTTCAGACTTGAAGCTCCACCTATGGAACTAGATGGATGCAGGGATGGTTGCTGTAAACATTAGGTCAGGGTTCAGACTTGAAGCTCCACCTATGGAACTAGATGGATGCATGGATGGTTGCTATAAACATTAGGTCAGGGTTCAGACTTGAAGCTCCACCTATGGAACTAGATGGATGCAGGGATGGTTGCTGTAAACATTAGGTCAGGGTTCAGACTTGAAGCTCCACCCATGGTACTAGATGGATGCAGGGATGGTTGCTGTAAACATTAGGTCAGGGTTCAGACTTGAAGCTCCACCTATGGAACTAGATGAATGCAGGGATGGTTGCTGTAAACATTAGGTCAGGGTTCAGACTTGAAGCTCCACCTATGGAACTAGATGGATGCAGGGATGGTTGCTATAAACATTAGGTCAGGGTTCAGACTTGAAGCTCCACCTATGGAACTAGATGGATGCAGGGATGGTTGCTGTAAACATTAGGTCAGGGTTCAGACTTGAAGCTCCACCTATGGAACTAGATGGATGCAGGGATGGTTGCTGTAAACATTAGGTCAGGGTTCAGACTTGAAGCTCCACCTATGGAACTAGATGGATGCAGGGATGGTTGCTGTAAACATTAGGTCAGGGTTCAGACTTGAAGCTCCACCTATGGAACTAGATGGATGCAGGGATGGTTGCTGTAAACATTAGGTCAGGGTTCAGACTTGAAGCTCCACCTATGGAACTAGATGGATGCAGGGATGGTTGCTGTAAACATTAGGTCAGGGTTCAGACTTGAAGCTCCACCTATGGAACTAGATGGATGCAGGGATGGTTGCTGTAAACATTAGGTCAGGGTTCAGACTTGAAGCTCCACCTATGGAACTAGATGGATGAAGGGATGGTTGCTGTAAACATTAGGTCAGGGTTCAGACTTGAAGCTCCACCCATGGTACTAGATGGATGCAGGGATGGTTGCTGTAAACATTAGGTCACTTGAAGCTCCACCTATGGAACTAGATGGGTGCAGGGATGGTTGCTGTAAACATTAGGTCAGGGTTCAGACTTGAAGCTCCACCTATGGAACTAGATGGCTGCAGGGATGGTTGCTGTAAACATTAGGTCAGGGTTCAGACTTGAAGCTCCACCTATGGAACTAGATGGGTTCAGACTTGAGGCCACCATCGTATTGGACTAGGCATCGTCAGCCAGTCAGTATTCCTGTGCAGGCGTCTCTCACGTTAGCGACGATAGCGCACAAATAAGGCTTCATGGCAACGTATTACAGCGCTACATCAGACCTCACCTAATGCAAAGACTGGCTAGCACTTCTTGCCTCATGCTAAGAAAGACATCGCAGTTGCTGAAATGGAGAGATTTACAGAGGGGGCGTGGTCTTCCATGGTTTGACTATTTTTGTTGTTTTACATAGCTAACCATAAACGGGTTTCGGAGTACCATTGGGAGTCAACACTTTGGAGGGGGGGGGTGAGCATGTCCCTCATTCTCCATTTGCTTGATCTTTTATCCTTTCCCGGGCAACTCGTGCACCTGTGCAATAGTCTAGATGAAGTCTCACACTGCACTCTAAATGAGCTAAAGGCACATATCTATAGGAGGATCGGTGCTGCCATCTGGACAGTCTAGTACACCTGATGGACAGATGCAACCAGCAAGAGTGTTCGGACCATGATTAGTGAGAGTTCCTGAATGCACAGAAGTGTCCATGAGACTCTCCAGCTCTCAGTCCATCATCTTTTCCCTTTTTGTAAGGAGGGAGAGAGTGTGTGGAAAAGAAAGAGAGAGATGACAAGTGCTCCATCCATGAGCTGCAGGGGGAGACTGGGTGTGCAGACCCAGCACTCCCTGTACCATTAACCCATTAATTAATGGGACATTCCAGACAAAGAAAGTCAGATTCATGCTGCTTCATTAGAGCATAAATTCCTTCAAAAATAAATTAGCTATTATATGTCTCCATAGCTACTAATGAGGCAGATTTTGAAAATATGGGACATAATAGACAAAAGCAATATCTTTTTCCTGACATTTTCTGTGCACTGGAAACAATCTTGGCAGAGACTGTTTCAACCTCTTCACGCGGAGAAAAGTATTGAAAAATTCATCCTTTCAACTCCAATATTCATGAAATTCTGTGTTCAGGTGTGTGCACTGTGGCATGTGACACGAGTCCATTGGCTGATCCATATTGGGGTTACCAGAGACTAATAAAAGGTTACTATGTTCGTATATACTAATTGAGTCCTAGAATCTTGCTATTTCAGACTGGGCCTCGGGACCACTTGCAGTAGTTAGTGCAGTGACTTGCAGTGACTTGCAGTAGTGCAGTGACTTGCAGTAGTTAGTGCAGTGACTTGCAGTAGTTAGTGCAGTGACTTGCAGTAGTTAGTGCAGTGACTTGCAATAGTTAGTGCAGTGACTTGCAGTAGTGCAGTGACTTGCAGTAGTTAGTGCAGTGACTTGCAGTAGTTAGTGCAGTGACTTGCAGTAGTGCAGTGACTTGCAATAGTTAGTGCAGTGACTTGCAATAGTTAGTGCAGTGACTTGCAGTAGTGCAGTGACTTGCAATAGTTAGTGCAGTGACTTGCAATAGTTAGTGCAGTGACTTGCAATATTTAGTGCAGTGACTTGCAGTAGTGCAGTGACTTGTAGTAGTTAGTGCAGAAACTTGCAATAGTTAGTGCAGTGACTTGCAGTAGTGCAGTGACTTGCAATAGTTAGTGCAGTGACTTGCAGTAGTTAGTGCATCGACTTGCAGTAGTGCATCGACTTGCAGTAGTGCAGTGACTTGCATTAGTAGTGCAGTTACGTGCAGTAGTTAGTGCAGTGACTTGCAGTAGTTAGTGCAGTGACTTGCAGTAGTTAGTGCAGTGACTTGCAGTAGTGCAGTGACTTGCAGTAGTAGTGCAGTTACGTGCAGTAGTTAGTGCAGTGACTTGCAGTAGTTAGTGCAGTGACTTGCAGTAGTTAGTGCAGTGACTTGCAGTAGTTAGTGCAGCGACTTGCAGTAGTTAGTGCAGTGACTTGCAGTAGTTAGTGCAGTGGCTAGCAGTAGTTAGTGCAGTGACTTGCAGTAGTTAGTGCAGTGATTTGCAGTAATGAGTGCAGCGACTGGCAGTAGTTAGTGCAGCGACTTAGAGTAGTGCAGTGACTTGCAGTAGTTAGTGCAGCGACTTAGAATAGTGCAGTGACTTGCAGTAGTTAGTGCAGTGGCTTGCAGTAATTAGTGCAGCGACTTAGAGTAGCGCAGAGACTTGCAGTAGTTAGTGCAGTGACTTGAAGTAGTTAGTGCAGCGACTTGCAGTAGTTAGTACTGTGACTTGCAGTAGTTAGTGCAGTGACTTACAGTAGTTAGTGCAGTGGCTTGCAGTAGTTAGTGCATTGACTTGCAGTAGTTAGTGCAGTGACTTGCAGTAGTTAGTGCAGTGACTTGCAGTAGTTAGTGCAGTGATTTGCAGTAATGAGTGCAGCGACTGGCAGTAGTTAGTGCAGCGACTTAGAGTAGTGCAGTGACTTGCAGTAGTTAGTGCAGCGACTTAGAATAGTGCAGTGACTTGCAGTAGTTAGTGCAGTGGCTTGCAGTAATTAGTGCAGCGACTTAGAGTAGCGCAGAGACTTGCAGTAGTTAGTGCAGTGACTTGCAATAGTTAGTGCAGTGACTTGCAGTAGTGCAGTGACTTGCAGTAGTTAGTGCAGTGACTTGCAGTAGTTAGTGCAGTGACTTGCAGTAGTGCAGTGACTTGCAGTAGTTAGTGTAGCGACTTGCAGTAGTTAGTGCAGTGACTTGCAGTAGTTAGTGCAGCGACTTGCAGTAGTTAGTGCAGTGACTTGCAGTAGTTAGTTCAGTGACTAGCAGTAGTTAGTGCAGTGACTTGCAGTAGTTAGTGCAGTGACTAGCAGTAGTTAGTGCAGTGACTTGCAGTAGTTAGTGCAGTGACTTGCAGTAGTTAGTGCAGTGACTTGCAGTAGTTAGTGCAGTGACTTGCAGTAGTTAGTGCAGTGACTTGCAGTAGTTAGTGCAGTGACTTGCAGTAGTTAGTGCAGTGGCTTGCAGTAGTTAGTGCAGCGACTTAGAGTAGCGCAGAGACTTGCAGTAGTTAGTGCAGTGACTTGCAGTAGTTAGTGCAGTGACTTGCAGTAGTTAGTGCAGTGACTTGCAGTAGTTAGTGCAGTGACTTGCAGTAGTTAGTGCAGTGACTTGCAGTAGTTAGTGCAGTGACTTGCAGTAGTTAGTGCAGTGACTTGCAGTAGTTAGTGCAGTGGCTTGCAGTAGTTAGTGCGCAGTGACTTGCAGTAGTTAGTGCAGTGACTAGCAGTAGTTAGTGCAGTGACTTGCAGTAGTTAGTGCAGAGACTTGCAGTAGTTAGCAGTGACTTGCAGTAGTTAGTGCAGTGACTTGCAGTAGTTAGTGCAGTGACTCGCGTGTGTTTTTGTCAGATCCTAATCATAAGCCACATATTTCTTAATTAACACTTACGGACTCGAGATTGTTGCATGCCATGTGCTTCCAGAGGCAATGATCAGCTAGCTCAGTTGAACTGTCATTCTCTACCACATTATTGTGCTTACATAACTTACACACAGGGACTGGACATGTGCGCATGCCAGCAAACAAACACAATGCACTTAATGTACGTCAAACACTCCAGAGGCAGAGAAAACATTTCTGGACAGTGTCTGTGTATTCAGGAAGTTATGGGGACACCGTCACACTCAAGTTTAGTGAGGGCATCGACGAGGTTTAGTTTATTCAGCACCATACACAGGCATAGTACATGCCAAGTCAAGTTCAGTGAAGATAAATTGGTATGAAGAGGGAGAGAGCTGCTAGAGTGACACTGCAAGCAAGCAATGCCTGCAGACACTGACAGCATACATATTCTGCAACAAACGTGATGGGAAGGTCCAGAAACATGGCCGCAGATATGCACGAAATAGCTTTCCTAAACAGTATAGCTGACAGTGACTTTATTTCAATTGATGCCAGGTCAACACCACACCTTGCTTGCCTGAGTGGACTGTGAAATCATCATCGTTCCTTTCTGAGGAGAAACCAACACTACTCTGGGACTGGCATGAAGGAAAAAAACACTGAAAGCCAGAGCTTTTGTTGAGCTCATCACACGTGTCCAGAACTCCGCAGAGGATGGAACATTCTGTTTCAAGTTCCAAGTTCTCCTCTTGGCGTCAGCTCTATGGCAACCGCCTGGACCACATTGGTATTGGTAAAGAAATCAACACTCTTTGTTTCAAGGGACAAGTTCTGAAGTACATTCCACAAGCACAACAGCAAAATGATGGCCAGAATGGGCTACTTGTCTTCAATGAAGGCATGCAGGACCTGCTCAAAGGCACTTGAAGTCAAACTGTGAAGGTGATGTAGTGGTTCTGGCGCAAGCAGTCACAATTGTTCCTTCTACTATGTATGTCTCACTTCCATCTGAATGCCAGCAGAATTCAGTCCCCACAACTCTCAAATGACTGGTAGGCACACTTCTGAATGGCCCAAGAGTCTTTCAAATATTTCTATTCAACTGCAAGAAGAGGATGCAACTTCCAGGGAGGGGGTGGCTGCTAACTACCAGGTCTCGACATTGTTAGAGTACGAACCGCCTTTGCCCCTCTACCTTGGACTAAGTGTTCACACACAAACCAGGTCCAAGAAGTTAATAACACAAGTTCTACACATTGGGCTTGACTGTACGCTACGAGCAGGTGCTTAAATTTGAGATCATCTGGCTACTGGTGTCTGTGAGAACATCAAGGTCAAAGGTTCTGTTGGTCCTGCCCAGCTACACAAAGGGCTCTTTACTGTTGGTGACTTGGACAACTTGGACCAGATTCCACCAAGCACCACAACCAAAGGCTCATTCCTCCATGGTTCAGGCATCAATCTCTTTCAGTTCCCTACGAAGTCCAACATGGGGACATCCTCAAGTCAACTGGAGGGAAACATGGCAAAGGCATGGGAAGGAAGGTTGCTTGTCAAAATAAAGTTCCAGGGAACATGACAGATTTCCTGCACAACAGCAACATAGTCAAGAGCTCTATGCATTTCTCCCTGGCAAGGATATCTACCGAATGCAAAGAAGGCAAGAAGCTCTTCATGACCTCTGGCAGCAGTTGTCAGCTGACAAATTGTGACCATGACTAAGCAAATATAATAATACTTAACCACTCACATGATGCCTCTGAGAATGGTTCTAACATCTGATTGGTGTGCACTGTGGACACTGACGTAGTTGTAACACTCATTGGCAAATCCCATACCATCATCACCAAATATCCACTTGCAGACATCTGGATTGCTTAAGGCACAGGCAAGGACTTTTGTCCTACATGTACATGTACATATCCTGCCATGCCCAGACAGACAAGACTACAGCTCTTCCCCTGGTCCACAGGCAGTGAGTGGAGCTCTTCCCGCTGGCCACAGGCAGTGAGTGAAGCTCTTCCCGCTGGTCCACAGGCAGTGAGTGGAGCTCTTCCCGCTGGTCCACAGGCAGTGAGTGGAGCTCTTCCCGCTGGTCCACAGGCAGTGAGTGGAGCTCTTCCCGCTGATCCACAGGCAGTGAGTGGAGCTCTTCCCGCTGGTCCACAGGCAGTGAGTGGAGCTCTTCCCGCTGGTCCACAGGCAGTGAGTGGTACAACATAAGCAACGTGGAAAACATCAACAAGGAGAAGCCTGGCAGTGAGGTCACCCAGGCTTTTAACTACAATGGCAGAACATTCGCACAACCCACATTTCCAAGTACTGGAGCGCTTCACAGTCATCACACATAGCAAGACAAGCACTCTGCAATCTGTGAACGAGGCATGGAGAGAATTATGCTGCAAAAAATAGCAAAATGATGGAGACCACTCCACCAACTCAGGAGGCTCTGTTACAGCACTTGAGGCATGCTACCTGGAGCACTTGTGAAGTGGCACTGGAGCAGACTCCTATTCCAAGGGTGAGGGTGGACATCTGGAGCAGACTCCTATTCCAAGGGTGAGGGTGGACATTTGACAGTGAGAGCAAGACCAAGCTTCCTACATGTATATGGAGCACACTGCTTATGGCCTCCAGAGCACACAGTGAACTAGTTAAGTGTGTGAAGAAGCTTGAGTGGCTGTGCTGCAAGATGTTCGTGCAAGAAGGCACACTGGAAATGCACTGAGCTTTACAGCTGCAAAGGCACTCACACGATTTTAATCTGACCAAATGCATGTATTGCTGTTACTAGATAATTCCACACATTTTTTCCCCATCACCTACTTACTGTCAGTAGTAAATATTTTAAATTTACATTCTGGGTACATTTTTAGTTGATATGTAACAAGCCCAGGGAAGCCCATTCTTGTCAGATTAATAATAAAATAATACAAAAGCTGGCGTTCATTTTGCTAATCGACCTCACAATAAGTAGAGAAGATTTACTAAAACTTGACAATGTGATCAAGTATTATCTTGCCCTCACTCCTCCTCCCTGCCACCACTCCTCCTCCCTCCCCCCACTCCTCCTACCTGCCCCCACTCCTCCTCCCTGCCCCCACTCCTCCTCCCTGCCCCCACTCCTCCTCCCTGCCCCCACTCCTCCTCCCTGCCCCCACTCCTCCTCCCTGCCCTCACTCCTCCTCCCTGCCCCCACTCCTCCTCCCTTCCCCCACTCCTCCTCCCTGCCCCCACTCCTCCTCCCTGCCCTCACTCCTCCTCCCTTCCCCCACTCCTCCTCCCTTCCCCCACTCCTCCTCCCTGCCCTCACTCCTCCTCCCTGCCCCCACTCCTCCTCCCTTCCCCCACTCCTCCTCCCTGCCCTCACTCCTCCACCCTGCCCCCACTCCTCCTCCCTTCCCCAACTCCTCCTCCCTGCCCCCACTCCTCCTCCCTTCCCCCACTCCTCCTCCCTTCCCCCACTCCTCCTCCCTGCCCTCACCCTCCTCCCTGTCTACACTCCTCCTTGCTGCCGCTCCTCACCCTCTACACACCAGAAGAGTGTTGAGAATTACTTTTTGGGGGGCCAAAACTCAACAACGCATATTCCATAAACAGACCTAACACTGAATTTTAATTTGCACATCCGCCTACACATCCGCCTAGGCTTTATCAAATGTTGGCATGTACCTGCACAAGTAGTGTCAGTTCTAATTGATGGTGTAAACTTCCACATAATTATCAGGACATAAAATTGACATGTTCTCATGGTTACTAATTGCATGCACTTAAGAGTCCACTGTACTAGCCTCCATGCATTAAGAGTCCACTGCACTAGACTCCATGCATTAAGAGTCCACTGCACTAGCCTCCATGCATTAAGAGTCCACTGCACTAGCCTCCATGCATTAAGAGTCCACTGCACTAGCCTCCATGCATTAAGAGTCCACTGTACTAGCCTCCATGCATTAAGAGTCCACTGTACTAGCCTCCATGCATTAAGAGTCCACTGCACTAGCCTCCATGCATTAGTCCACTGCACTAGACTCCATGCATTAAGTCCACTGCCTCCATGCATTAAGAGTCCACTGCACTAGCCTCCATGCATTAAGAGTCCACTGTACTAGCCTACATGCATTAAGAGTCCACTGTACTAGCCTCCATGCATTAAGAGTCCACTGCACTAGCCTCCATGCATTAAGAGTCCACTGCACTAGCCTCCATGCATTAAGAGTCCACTGCACTAGCCTCCATGCATTAAGAGTCCACTGTACTAACCTCCATGCATTAAGAGTCCACTGCACTAGCCTCCATGCATTAAGAGTCCACTGCACTAGCCTCCATGCATTAAGAGTCCACTGCACTAGCCTCCATGCATTAGTCCACTGCACTAGACTCCATGCATTAAGTCCACTGCCTCCATGCATTAAGAGTCCACTGCACTAGCCTCCATGCATTAAGAGTCCACTGCACTAGCCTCCATGCATTAAGAGTCCACTGTACTAGCCTCCATGCATTAAGAGTCCACTGCACTAGCCTCCATGCATTAAGAGTCTACTGTACTAGCCTCCATGCATTAAGAGTCCACTGCACTAGCCTCCATGCATTAAGAGTCCACTGCACTAGCCTCCATGCATTAAGAGTCCACTGCACTAGCCTCCATGCATTAAGAGTCCACTGTACTAACCTCCATGCATTAAGAGTCCACTGCACTAGCCTCCATGCATTAAGAGTCTACTGTACTAGCCTCCATGCATTAAGAGTCCACTGCACTAGCCTCCATGCATTAAGAGTCCACTGCACTAGCCTCCATGCATTAGTCCACTGCACTAGACTCCATGCATTAAGTCCACTGCCTCCATGCATTAAGAGTCCACTGCACTAGCCTCCATGCATTAAGAGTCCACTGCACTAGCCTCCATGCATTAAGAGTCCACTGTACTAGCCTCCATGCATTAAGAGTCCACTGCACTAGCCTCCATGCATTAAGAGTCCACTGTACTAGCCTCCATGCTTTAAGAGCCCACTGCACTAGCCTCCATGCATTAAGAGTCCACTGCACTAGCCTCCATGCATTAAGAGTCTACTGTACTAGCCTCCATGCATTAAGAGTCCACTGCACTAGCCTCCATGCATTAAGAGTCCACTGCACTAGCCTCCATGCATTAAGAGTCCACTGCACTAGCCTCCATGCATTAAGAGTCCACTGCACTAGCCTCCATGCATTAAGAGTCCACTGTACTAGCCTCCATGCATTAAGAGTCCACTGTACTAGCCTCCATGCATTAAGAGTCCACTGCACTAGCCTCCATGCATTAAGAGTCCACTGCACTAGCCTCCATGCATTAAGAGTCCACTGTACTAGCCTCCATGCATTAAGAGTCCACTGCACTAGCCTCCATGCATTAAGAATCTACTGTACTAGCCTCCATGCATTAAGAGTCCACTGCACTAGCCTCCATGCATTAAGAATCTACTGTACTAGCCTCCATGCATTAAGAGTCCACTGTACTAGCCTCCATGCATTAAGAGTCCACTGCACTAGCCTCCATGCATTAAGAGTCCACTGCACTAGCCTCCATGCATTAAGAGTCCACTGTACTAGCCTCCATGCATTAAGAGTCCACTGTACTAGCCTCCATGCATTAAGAGTCCACTGTACTAGCCTCCATGCATTAAGAGTCCACTGCACTAGCCTCCATGCATTAAGAGTCCACTGCACTAGCCTCCATGCATTAAGAGTCCACTGCACTAGCCTCCATGCATTAAGAGTCCACTGCACTAGCCTCCATGCATTAAGAGTCCACTGCACTAGCCTCCATGCATTAAGAGTCCACTGTACTAGCCTCCATGCATTAAGAGTCCACTGCACTAGCCTCCATGCATTAAGAGTCCACTGTACTAGCCTCCATGCATTAAGAGTCCACTGCACTAGCCTCCATGCATTAAGAGTCCACTGCACTAGCCTCCATGCATTAAGAGTCCACTGCACTAGCCTCCATGCATTAAGAGTCCACTGCACTAGCCTCCATGCATTAAGAGTCCACTGCACTAGCCTCCATGCATTAAGAGTCCACTGCACTTGCTAAGAGCAACCTATGTACATGTACATGTACATGTATGTACATGTAGCTTCCATTCCACAAACATGTCCAGCTCTTTCAACCTTGACCTCTCTCCGAGTCCTGGCTACGATACTTCCCTTTCTTTCTCTTTCCATCCTTCAGCTGTGTGGTTAGCCGCGGCTGTTGTACCCAGACCTTCTGAAGGTAAGGTGAGGTAGGTTCTCCAGCATTGCTGTTCAACCAGCATACAATAAACGCTGCAAAGACGCTCTGAGAAGAGGCTCAGTAAAAGTACCAGCTAGGCGACGATCACGTCCCTCTGTCCACTTCATGCATGCCCATGAGAGTGGACTCAAACATTGTATCCATAAATTGCATTATTCTTGGCTTCCTCTAAGCATATACCCACCAGCAGTCAAGTACTCACAATTATACATAAGGTGGAGTATAGGAATAATTGATGAAGGTGTGTATAATTGATGAAGGTGTGTACTCACCATCGGTAGTCCTCCGAGTTGAGGAGGAAGTAGATGGAGACGATGGTAACACACACTGTGACCACCATCATGATGAGAAAGACCAGCAGCATGAAGCCGTACACGTAGTATATCTTGTACTGCCAGAAGGAGGTGAAGATGAAGTATCTGCACACACAAACATACAAGCAAACATATATAACTTGTTATTAAGAGAGGCTTGCATCTCGCCACATACACGCTCCGCAACTAGAGATATCCGTATGTAACCATGGATCCAACCTAATAGTGAATAATCCGTATGTAACCATGGATCCAACCTAATAGTGAATAATCCGTATGTAACCATGGACCCAACCTAATAGTGAATAATCCGTATGTAACCATGGACCCAACCTAATAGTGAATAATCCGTATGTAACCATGGACCCAACCTAATAGTGAATAATCCGTATGTAACCATGGACCCAACCTAATACTTAATAATCCGTATGTAACCATGGACCCAACCTAATACTGAATAATCCGTATGTAACCATGGACCCAACCTAATACTTAATAATCCGTATGTAACCATGGACCCACTAATAGTGAATACTCCGTATGTAACCATGGACCCAACCTAATAGTGAATAATCCGTATGTAACCATGGACCCAACCTAATACTTAATAATCCGTATGTAACCATGGACCCAACCTAATAGTGAATAATCCGTATGTAACCATGGACCCAACCTAATAGTGAATAATCCGTATGTAACCATGAACCCAACCTAATAGTGAATAATCCGTATGTAACCATGGACCCAACCTAATAGTGAATAATCCGTATGTAACCATGGACCCAACCTAATAGTGAATAATCCGTATGTAACCATGGACCCAACCTAATAGTGAATAATCCGTATGTAACCATGGACCCAACCTAATAGTGAATACTCCGTATGTAACCATGGACCCAACCTAATACTGAATAATCCGTATGTAACCATGGACCCAACCTAATAGTGAATAATCCGTATGTAACCATGGACCCAACCTAATAGTGAATACTCCGTATGTAACCATGGACCCAACCTAATACTGAATAATCCGTATGTAACCATGGACCCAACCTAATAGTGAATAATCCGTATGTAACCATGGACCCAACCTAATACTTAATAATCCGTATGTAACCATGGACCCAACCTAATACTTAATAATCCGTATGTAACCATGGACCCAACCTAATAGTGAATAATCAGTATGTAACCATGGACCCAACCTAATACTTAATAATCCGTATGTAACCATGGACCCAACCTAATAGTGAATAATCCGTATGTAACCATGGACCCAACCTAATAGTGAATAATCCGTATGTAACCATGGACCCAACCTAATAGTGAATAATCCGTATGTAACCATGGACCCAACCTAATAGCGTATGTAACCATGGACCCAACCTAATAGTGAATACTCCGTATGTAACCATGGACCCAACCTAATACTTAATAATCCGTATGTAACCATGGACCCAACCTAATAGTGAATAATCCGTATGTAACCATGGACCCAACCTAATAGTGAATACTCCGTATGTAACCATGGACCCAACCTAATAGTGAATAATCCGTATGTAACCATGGACCCAACCTAATACTTAATAATCCGTATGTAACCATGGACCCAACCTAATACTTAATAATCCGTATGTAACCATGGACCCAACCTAATACTGAATAATCCGTATGTAACCATGGACCCAACCTAATACTTAATAATCCGTATGTAACCATGGACCCAACCTAATAGTGAATAATCCGTATGTAACCATGGACCCAACCTAATAGTGAATAATCCGTATGTAACCATGGACCCAACCTAATACTGAATAATCCGTATGTAACCATGGACCCAACCTAATACTGAATAATCCGTATGTAACCATGGACCCAACCTAATAGTGAATACTCCGTATGTAACCATGGACCCAACCTAATACTTAATAATCCGTATGTAACCATGGACCCAACCTAATACTGAATAATCCGTATATAACCATGGACCCAACCTAATACTGAATAATCCGTATGTAACCATGGACCCAACCTAATACTTAATAATCCGTATGTAACCATGGACCCAACCTAATAATGAATAATCCGTATGTAACCATGGACCCAACCTAATAGTGAATAATCCGTATGTAACCATGGACCCAACCTAATAGTGAATAATCCGTATGTAACCATGGACCCAACCTAATAGTGAATAATCAGTATGTAACCATGGACCCAACCTAATAGTGAATAATCCGTATGTAACCATGGACCCAACCTAATACTTAATAATCCGTATGTAACCATGGACCCAACCTAATAGTGAATAATCCGTATGTAACCATGGACCCAACCTAATAGTGAATAATCCGTATGTAACCATGGACCCAACCTAATAGTGAATAATCCGTATGTAACCATGGACCCAACCTAATAGTGAATAATCCGTATGTAACCATGGACACAACCTAATAGTGAATAATCCGTATGTAACCATGGACCCAACCTAATAGTGAATAATCCGTATGTAACCATGGACCCAACCTAATAGTGAATTTTCCATAAGGCAAGTAGTACATCAAACACGTACCAAATACTAAAGCACAATAATGCCGTGGTAATGTGGCCCGACAATGCCAGGCCTTGGTAATGTGGCCTGACAATGCCAAGCCGCGGCAATGGGGCCCGGCAATGTCAGTGTGGCCCGACAATGCCAGGCAATGGCAATATGGCCTGACAATGGCAAGCCATGGGAAATGTGGCCCGACAATACCAGGCCATGGCCAATGTGACCAGGCAATGTCAGGCCGTAACAATGTGGCCCGACAATGCCAAGCCATGGCCAATGTGGTCTGACAATGCCAGGGCAAAATGTTTACATGCCAACCAGATGACTCACGCATGAGTAGTAGTACCAGACACAGATGAATTTTACCACCCAGAGGCTAGGATACGGGACACATCTACCCAGTAATTATCCAATCAAATCACCAGAAACTACTTGATGGTGTGATATATGAAAATGCAGATGGGAGAAGCAGCAAGTGCCAAGGGAGGGAGGGGACGGGGGGGCGAGAGGATAGGGGAGGAGAGGGAAGGGGAGGAGGGGGAATGGGAGGAGAGGGAAGGGGAGGAGAGGGAAGGGGAGGAGAGGGAAGGGGAGGAGAGGGAAGGGGAGGAGAGGGAAGGGGAGGAGAGGGAAGGGGAGGAGAGGGAAGGGGAGGAGAGGGAAGGGGAGGAGAGGGAAGGGGAGGAGAGGGAAGGGCAGGAGAGGGAAGGGGAGGAGAGGGAGTGGGAGGAGAGGGAGTGGGAGGAGAGGGAAGGGGAGGAGGGGGAAGGGGAGGAGGGGGAAGGGGAGGAGAGGGAAGGAGAGGAGAGGGAGTGGGAGGAGAGGGAAGGAGAGGAGAGGAGAGGGAGTGGGAGGAGAGGGAAGGGGAGGAAGTTTGTGCAGATTCTCACCCGATTAAGCTCAACTTTTAACTTCTTCATAGCAAAACATGCAGCAGCTGCTGAGTCAGCTCACAGACATGGGCGTGGTTTTTACACTGACGACCTTTTACTATTTTATGTTTAACTGATTCGAGAAACTAATTAGTCGCTTCAAAGAGTTTGGAGTCCCACGTAGTAAAATTGTTATGAAGTATTCGTAGCCAACTATGCACCTTGTGATGAATGCAAGCAAACAAGACTACGCATATCCAGAGCATTCACCATCCAGGCACTGCATGCACCACCCTAGGGAAGTATGCATCCAGGCACTGCATGCACCACCCTAGGGAAGTATGCATCCAGGCACTGCATGCGCCACCCTAGGGAGTATGCATCCAGGCACTGCATGCACCACCCTAGGGAAGTATGCATCCAGGCACTGCATGCACCACCCTAGGGAAGTATGCATCCAGGCACTGCATGCACCACCCTAGGGAAGTATGCATCCAGGCACTGCATGCACCACCCTAGGGAAGTATGCATCCAGGCACTGCATGCACCACCCTAGGGAAGTATGCATCCAGGCACTGCATGCACCACCCTAGGGAAGTATGCATCCAGGCACTGCATGCACCACCCTAGGGAAGTATGCATCCAGGCACTGCATGCACCACCCTAGGGAAGTATGCATCCAGGCACTGCATGCACCACCCTAGGGAAGTATGCATCCAGGCACTGCATGCACCACCCTAGGGAAGTATGCATCCAGGCACTGCATGCACCACCCTAGGGAAGTATGCATCCAGGCACTGCATGCACCACCCTAGGGAAGTATGCATCCAGGCACTGCATGCACCACCCTAGGGAAGTAGGATGGACAGCTTGTTATTGCCACGTACAGCATGTGCATGCACTCACAGCATGTGCATGCAACTCACTGTACATCCCACGCACAGCATGTACATGCACTCACTGTACATCCCACGCACAGCATGTGCATGCACTCACTGTACATCCCACGCACAGCATGTACATGCACTCACTGTACATCCCACACACAGCATGTACATGCACTCACTGTACATCCCACGCACAGCATGTGCATGCACTCACTGTACATCCCACGCACAGCATGTACATGCACTCACTGTACATCCCACACACAGCATGTACATGCACTCACTGTACATCAAGATCCTAATATACCAGAAATTAAACAAGGTCGCTTAAACAGCAAATGCATCGTAGTGAAGAGAAAGAGGAGAAAACAGCAGCTCAGATTCACAGCTAGAGGAGGTAACTGACGGCACAGGCAAGTGATAATAGGCTGCATGGGAGACGATGTTGGAGTTCATTCTGTCACACTACTCAATCCATCAACATGCTCTAGCCATGGAAGTGAGATGCCCTTTTTTTGTCGATCTTGGTAAGGTAATCACACATACTGCCACTCACTACAGACAGAGGGAACTGGCTGCATAGTCAGAATACATAGTAGAGGAGAAATGTGCTAATGATGGAGAGCATACTGAACACTCTAGACAAAGTTAAGATGGCCAATTACCACTTGAGCCAGTTCTTGTCAGCTTCTGCGAGGTCTTCCCTTTTCCCTTTAGTGCTCTGAGATTGCCTGCAGAAAGCACTTCCTGATGAGCTCACTCTAAGTGTAAGTACGCTTCTCCCGGATTCAAGGGGATCTGGTTACAAGCTTAACAAAGCTCCTCCCACAGACCTACGCCCACATGCACATTTCCGTTTCAGAATTTGCCATCCCATCCTATCATGCTATAGGGCATCAGGTTGCTCAACCTTGCACCAGTTCAGGAACACTACATACAGCTCTTGACTCTCCTCCATATCACAATCCAAGCACTTCAACATGATGCCTTCAATAATGTGCAGATTAGTACTGTATTAGGCCTACAGCTACAGTGGCTAGAGCAATTCATCTATGCTAGGACAGTGGCTAGAGCAATGCAGCTATGCTAGGGCTAGGACAGTGGCTAGAGCAATGCAGCTATGCTAGGACAGTGGCTAGAGCAATGCAGCTATGCTAGGACAGTGGCTAGAGCAATGCAGCTATGACAGTGGCTAGAGCAATGCAACTATGCTAGGGCTAGGACAGTGGCTAGAGCAATGCAACTATGCTAGGGCTAGGAGAGTGGCTAGAGCAATGCAGCTATGCTAGGGCTAGAACAATGGCTAGAGCAATGCAGCTATGCTAGGGCTAGGACAATGGCTAGAGCAATGCAGCTATGCTAGGGCTAGGACAATGGCTAGAGCAATGCAGCTATGCTAGGACAGTGGCTAGAGCAATGCAACTATGCTAGGGCTAGGACAGTGGCTAGAGCAATGCAGCTATGCTAGGGCTAGGACAGTGGCTAGAGCAATGCAGCTATGCTAGGACAGTGGCTAGAGCAATGCTGCTATGCTAGGGCTAGGACAGTGGCTAGAGCAATGCAGCTATGCTAGGACAGTGGCTAGAGCAATGCAGCTATGCTAGGGCTAGGACAGTGGCTAGAGCAATGCAGCTATGCTAGGGCTAGGACAATGGCTAGAGCAATGCAGCTATGCTAGGGCTAGGACATTGGCTAGAGCAATGCAGCTATGCTAGGGCTAGGACAGTGGCTAGAGCAATGCAGCTATGCTAGGGCTAGCACAATGGCTAGAGCAATGCAGCTATGCTAGGGCTAGGACAGTGGCTAGAGCAATGCAGCTATGCTAGGGCTAGGACAATGGCTAGAGCAATGCAGCTATGCTAGGGCTAGGACAATGGCTAGAGCAATGCAGCTATGCTAGGGCTAGGACAGTGGCTAGAGCAATGCAGCTATGCTAGGGCTAGGACAGTGGCTAGAACAATGCAGCTATGCTAGGACTAGGACAGTGGCTAGAGCAATGCAGCTATGCTAGGGCTAGGACAGTGGCTAGAGCAATGCAGCTATGCTAGGACAGTGGCTAGAGCAATGCAGCTATGCTAGGACAGTGGCTAGAGCAATGCAGCTATGCTAGGGCTAGGACAGTGGCTAGAGCAATGCAGCTATGCTAGGGCTAGGACAGTGGCTAGAGCAATGCAGCTATGCTAGGGCTAGGACAGTGGCTAGAGCAATGCAGCTATGCTAGGGCTAGGACAGTGGCTAGAGCAATGCAGCTATGCTAGGGCTAGGACAATGGCTAGAGCAATGCAGCTATGCTAGGGCTAGGACAATGGCTAGAGCAATGCAGCTATGCTAGGGCTAGGACAGTGGCTAGAGCAATGCAGCTATGCTAGGACAGTGGCTAGAGCAATGCAGCTATGCTAGGGCTAGGACAATGGCTAGAGCAATGCAGCTATGCTAGGACAGTGGCTAGAGCAATGCAACTATGCTAGGGCTAGGACAGTGGCTAGAGCAATCGAATACTAGGATTACAGGTTCTGTCCATGCAGGATCAGGGGGAGGGGTTTTCTCTCTCTCTGCCTCCTTCCGCTGGCCACTCCATGCTTTTCGTTCACTACTAGTTGTGCAAGGGGAGTGGCCCGTTCCTGCACTGGGGAACTGGATGGAAAATTTGTATTGCCGATCATTTTTATTAAGCATGTTTGCATACATACATGCATACTGGCATACATACATACATGTATTCATGTATGTATGCAGGTATGTACATGCATGTATGTATGTATGTATGCATGTATGTATGTAACTGACCTATGTATTCACATGTTCGGGTCACCGGCCTCAGGCTATGTAAATTGGGAATTGCCATTATAGAGAAGAGAAAAATGGAGAAAACAGCAGCAGATTCCAAAATGGAGGAAAGATAACTGGATGCACAGGCAAGTGAGGCTGCATGGGTAATGGCAGACAGGAAAGGATGATGGAGTTTCAGTCTGACATTGCTGCTATTGTTGTGATGCAGTAACTATTAATAAGTAACCATGTGCACTGCCCCTCTCTATGGACAGAGAAAACTGACATGTTGGCATACACAGGAAGGATAACTGATGCAATAAGAGGAGAGGTGTGCTCATCATGGAGATACTGGACGCACTAAATAGTGTCAAGAGTGCCAACTATCACGTTATTAACTTCTTGTCAGCTTGTGCATGTGTGCTCTGAGAACCCTCTGAGGAAAACACTGCCCAATGCCCCATACTTAGCGAGGGTGTCTTCCCATCTTCAAGGGGAACTGCTTCCAAGCACTCTTAACAAAACTCCTCCCACAGCCATACTGTACGTCCACAAGCACATTTTTCCATTTCAGAATCTGTCATCCCATTTTGTTGCAGGCCATGCATGAGCTTGTTCAACTTGGCACCTGGCTAATCCCCATATCATTATCCAAGCATTACATCATGATGACATCAACAACGTACAAATGCACTAGGATTTCAAGTTGTGTCCTACAGGACATCAGGCTAATATTGTTTGCTTCTCTCTCTCTTCATCGCACCTTGTTCACTACTCACTGTCCTGCCTGCACTTGTTACCTGTACACATCTGCTCTTTTCCCTTAAAAAAAATCAGTACTCATTGGCAATTTTCAGCTAACAACATAAACTCCAGTATTCGTTCCTCATCCCATCAACTTAAAATTGAGAGAAAACCCGAGCACATTGGTGACCTGAGCATGTTGGTAACCTGAGCATGTTGGTAACACGAGCATGTTGGTAACACGAGCATGTTGGTAACACGAGCATGTTGGTAACACGAGCACGTTGGTGACCTGAGCATGTTGGTAACCTGAGCATGTTGGTAACCTGAGCATGTTGGTAACACGAGCATGTTGGTAACACGAGCATGTTGGTAACACGAGCATGTTGGTAACACGAGCACGTTGGTGACCTGAGCATGTTGGTAACCTGAGCATGTTGGTAACACGAGCATGTTGGTAACACGAGCATGTTGGTAACACGAGCATGTTGGTAACACGAGCATGTTGGTAACACGAGCATGTTGGTAACCTGAGCACGTTGGTAACACGAGCATGTTGGTAACACAAGCACGTTGGTAACCCGAGCACATTGGTAACCCGAGCATGTGGTAACACAAGCACATTGGTAACCCGAGCACGTTGGTAACCCGAGCACATTGGTAACATGAGCACATTGGTAACACAAGCATGTTGGTAACCCGAGCACATTGGTAACCCGAGCATGTTGGTAACCCGAGCATGTTGGTAACCCGGGCACGTTGGTAACCCGAGCATATTGGTAACACGAGCATGTTGGTAACACGAGCACGTTGGTAACACAAGCACGTTGGTAACCCGAGCACATTGGTAACCGAGCATGTTGGTAACCTGAGCACATTGGTAACCGAGCATGTTGGTAACACGAGCATTTGGTAACCCGAGCATGTTGGTAACCCGAGCACGTTGGTAACACGAGCACATTGGTAACCCGAGCTTGTTGGTAACCCAAGCTTGTTGGTAACACGAGCATGTTGGTAACCCGAGCATGTTGGTAACACGAGCACGTTGGTAACACGAGCATGTTGGTAACACGAGCATGTTGGTAACACGAGCACGTTGGTAACCCGAGCATGTTGGTAACACGAGCACGTTGGTAACACGAGCATGTTGGTAACACGAGCACGTTGGTAACCCGAGCTTGTTGGTAACCCAAGCTTGTTGGTAACACGAGCATGTTGGTAACCCGAGCATGTTGGTAACACGAGCACGTTGGTAACACGAGCACGTTGGTAACACGAGCACGTTGGTAACCCGAGCATGTTGGTAACCCGAGCACGTTGGTGACCCGAGCATGTTGGTAACACAAGCACGTTGGTAACCCGAGCACATTGGTAACCCGAGAACGTTGGTAACCCGAGCACGTTGGTAACCCGAGCACGTTGGTAACACAAGCACGTTGGTAACCCGAGAACATTGGTAACCCGAGCACGTTGGTAACCTGAGCATGTTGGTAACACGAGCACGTTGGTAACCCGAGCATGTTGGTAACACGAGCATGTTGGTAACCCGAGCATGTTGGTAACACAAGCACGTTGGTAACCCGAGAACGTTGGTAACCCGAGCACGTTGGTAACCCGAGCATGTTGGTAACACGAGCATGTTGGTAACACGAGCACGTTGGTAACCCGAGCATGTTGGTAACCCGAGCATGTTGGTAACACAAGCACGTTGGTAACACGAGCACGTTGGTAACCCGAGCATGTTGGTAACCCGAGCATGTTGGTAACCCGAGCACATTGGTAACCCGAGAACGTTGGTAACCCGAGCACGTTGGTAACCCGAGAACATTGGTAACCCGAGCACGTTGGTAACACAAGCACGTTGGTAACCCGAGCACATTGGTAACCCGAGCATGTTGGTAACACAAGCACGTTGGTAACCCGAGAACGTTGGTAACCCGAGCACGTTGGTAACCCGAGCATGTTGGTAACCCGAGCATGTTGGTAACCCGAGCATGTTGGTAACCCGAGCATGTTGGTCTTCTTCTTCTTTCGTTTGCTCTCTCGCTCGTCAACGTCAGATCACCAACTCTGTCGAGGACAGCCACGCTCGTGTCTCGTCGTCCAGACTGGCTATCCCGGGCTCGCCATTGGGTGGACGGTGTAGGGGGCAGGACTCGATGACGTGATCGACTGTCTGTTCCGGGTGCCCACATTCACACGCGGCCGAGTCTCTCAGTCCCCATTCTTTCATGTTGGCGGCGAAGCGGCCGACACCAGTTCTGAGGCGGTTGAGGGTTGTCCACTGCCTGCGCGGTAGGTCCTCGCCTGGCAGCTCGTCCGGCGTCTCCACGAATCGATGTAGCCTGGACTTGCTGGCTGACTGCCACTTCTCCCTCCAGCGGTGTTTCAGCCAACCACCTTTCGAGACATCGTCAGGTGTTGAGCACAGGAGCTGATGGGCTTGCTCCGCGAACGAGTGTCTTGATTTGAGGCGTTGGCGTATTGGGGGCTCGGTGGCGATATGGTGGAGAAGGTGGTCCTCGTCATTGATGGCCTTGCGGGACAGGGCCAGGACGGCTGCTTCGCGTCGCAGCATTGGTGGGGCGATGCCAGCGAGGATGGGTAGATGGTCAACAGGTGTGGCACGCAGGCAGCCCGAGACCGTTCGCAAGGCGGTATTTAGCGTCGTATCAACCTTCTTGGTGTGAGTGCTCCTGCACCAGACAGGGGAGCAGTACTCCGCGGCGGAGAATACCAGCGCCTGGGTAGAGATGCGCAGCGTCTTGGTCGAGGCACCCCAGGTGGTACCAGCTAGGCGGCGTATCAGGGCGGTGCGGGCCGATATCTTTGCCGACAGGCTTTCCAGGTGTTGGCAGAAAGTGAGGGTACGATCTAGCTTGACCCCGAGGTATGTCGGCTCGGCCTGGAACTGGAGTCTGTTGTTGTTGACGATGATGTTCAGCTCTCGGCCTGCCTCCCGGTTGTTGAGGTGGAAAGTGGCGGACATGGTCTTGGCCACCGAGAGCTTCAGGCGCCAGTTCGTGAGGTACGTTGACAGGGTGTTCATGTCAGCCGTGAGCCCCGATTCGATCGTTTCCCAGGCATTTTCAGACATCATGATGGCGAGATCGTCTGCGTATCCGTACTTCTTCGACAGCGTGTCGGGAAGGTCGTGGATGTAGATGTTGAACAACATCAGAGCCAGTACGGAGCCTTGGGGGACGCCATTCTTCAGTCGCCTGAGCCTGCTGTGTTGGCCGTCGCTGGTGTGGAGGGTGAAGCTGCGGTTGGTCAGCATCTCCATGATGAAGTCCACCATGTGCCGGTCGGGGACTGTCTGGAGCAGCTTAAGGTGGAGTCCGCGCAGCCAGACAGTATCGTACGCCGCTGTGAGATCAAGGAAGACGACGCCCGACTTATCACCCCTCTGGAAGGAGTCCTCGATGTCCTGGGTGAGGAGGGTCACCTGGTCCGCCGTTGATCTTCCGCGGCGGAAGCCTGCTTGCTCCGTCGGCAGTTTAGGGTCGATCACCGGGTCGAGGCGTGCGTGGAGAAGCCGTTCCATGATCTTGTATGGCACGCAGAGGAGAGAGATTGGCCGGTATCCCTTTGGGTCGTCCAACGGTTTGCCTGGCTTTGGTATGGCGATGATCTTGGCGCGCCTCCATATCTTCGGGAGCTTTGACGAGCGGTAGCAGGCGGAGCAGAATGACCGAAGCCACTCCGGCATGTTGGTAACCCGAGCATATTGGTAACCCGAGCATGTTGGTAACCCGAGCATATTGGTAGAAACAGAAACTCCCTTACTTTTGTAATCCAATATGTACTTGCTTTATAAAATAAACATTGCTCTCCTCGGAGGGGAGGGGAGGGGAGGGGAGGGGAGGGGAGGGGAGGGGAGGGGAGGGGGGGGGGGGGGGTGTAGGACATGTGGACCTTGCCCATCAGTACCACTCCTCTCCAAACAGCTGCTGAGCTGCACTGACATACTTCTACCATGTTTTTTGAGCCATCACTCCACCTACAGACCCACCCACCTTGAATCAAGAAGCTTCTTCAACTTGTTTAAAAGTCTCCATGCATACCACATATATACTGCCCTTGTCAATGTCCACCATGGAACCACAAATACATGTACCCATGACCCCACCATCACTTAAAAAGTTACAAGGGACATCCACAGGGGCAAAGTGACTAGGGGAATCTGCAGATGAACCCTGGATGTCCCTAGTAATTCTACCATCAGCGGATGAACCCTGGATGTCCCTAGTAATTCTGTTCATCAGCGGATGAACCCTGGATGTCCCTAGTAATTCTACCATCAGCGGATGAACCCTGGATGTCCCTAGTAATTCTGCCATCAGCGGATGAACCCTGGATGTCCCTAGTAATTCTACCATCAGCGGATGAACCCTGGATCAGCGGATGAACCCTGGATGTTCCTAGTAATTCTGCCATCAGCGGATGAACCCTGGATGTCCCTAGTAATTCTACCATCAGCGGATGAACCCTGGATGTTCCTAGTAATTCTACCATCAGCAGATGAACCCTGGATGTCCCTAGTAATTCTACCATCAGCGGATGAACCCTGGATGTCCCTAGTAATTCTGCCATCAGCAGATGAACCCTGGATGTCCCTAGTAATTCTACCATCAGCGGATGAACCCTGGATGTTCCTAGTAATTCTGCCATCAGCGGATGAACCCTGGATGTCCCTAGTAATTCTACCATCAGCGGATGAACCCTGGATGTCCCTAGTAATTCTGTTCATCAGCGGATGAACCCTGGATGTCCCTAGTAATTCTGCCATCAGCGGATGAACCCTGGATGTCCCTAGTAATTCTGCCATCAGCGGATGAACCCTGGATGTCCCTAGTAATTCTACCATCAGCGGATGAACCCTGGATCAGCGGATGAACCCTGGATGTTCCTAGTAATTCTGCCATCAGCGGATGAACCCTGGATGTCCCTAGTAATTCTACCATCAGCGGATGAACCCTGGATGTCCCTAGTAATTCTACCATCAGCGGATGAACCCTGGATGTCCCTAGTAATTCTGCCATCAGCGGATGAACCCTGGATGTCCCTAGTAATTCTGCCATCAGCGGATGAACCCTGGATGTCCCTAGTAATTCTACCATCAGCGGATGAACCCTGGATCAGCGGATGAACCCTGGATGTTCCTAGTAATTCTGCCATCAGCGGATGAACCCTGGATGTCCCTAGTAATTCTACCATCAGCGGATGAACCCTGGATGTTCCTAGTAATTCTACCATCAGCAGATGAACCCTGGATGTCCCTAGTAATTCTACCATCAGCGGATGAACCCTGGATGTCCCTAGTAATTCTACCATCAGCGGATGAACCCTGGATGTCCCTAGTAATTCTACCATCAGCGGATGAACCCTGGATGTCCCTAGTAATTCTACCATCAGCGGATGAACCCTGGATGTCCCTAGTAATTCTGCCATCAGCGGATGAACCCTGGATGTCCCTAGTAATTCTACCATCAGCGGATGAACCCTGGATGTCCCTAGTAATTCTACCATCAGCGGATGAACCCTGGATGTCCCTAGTAATTCTACCATCAGTGGATGAACCCTGGATGTTCCTAGTAATTCTATCATCAGCGGATGAACCCTGGATAGTATTCTATCATCAGCGGATGAACCCTGGATATCGCTAGTAACTTGGTCATACATGGCTGTCACAGGACGCCCACACGGGATCACCCTCATAGTGTCTCTATTCTTCTTAGTATCTAACGAGTAGCAAATGTGATGCCCACTTCCCTTGAGGGTATAGCTAGTAAGTCAGTACCACCCACCACCTGGTCCAGACAATTACTAGATCACATTATTCAGGAAACTGTGTCCAGAGCGATGTAATATGGTAAATACACATGATGATCCTTACACATCAACCCCAGGTATACAGTATATCAGTACACACACACCCAGAAAGACACAAAAATGCATGTGAAATGTGGGCGGGGGGAAGAAAGAGGGAGGAAAGTGGCGGGGGGAAGAAAGAGGGAGGAAAGTGGTGGGGGAAAGAAAGAGGGAGGAAAGTGGCGGGGGAAAGGAAGAGGGGGGAAAGTGGCGGGGGAAAGGAAGAGGGGGGAAAGTGGCGGGGGAAAGGAAGAGGGGGGGAAAGTGGCGGGGGAAAGGAAGAGGGGGGAAAGTGGCGGGGGGAAGGAAGAGGGGGGAAAGTGTTGGGGGAAAGGAAGAGGGGGGAAAGTGGCGGGGGAAAGGAAGAGGGGGGAAAGTGGCGGGGGAAAGGAAGAGGGGGGGAAAGTGGCGAGGAAGAGCTGGCATAGTTCTTATCATTTAACACAGCACACATTTCTCACACTTCAATGAAGATGGAACCGAAGGGAAGCACGCCCCCCAGCAACATGATGCTAAATGGCTCCATAAACCACTTCTTCTCTGGGATGGGCTTGGGGACTGTGTTGATCCGGCAAGGGTGGTCCGGTTGGCCCGAGATGTTCCTACCCAGGATGACGCCCACCAGGTTCAAGGGCAGAATGACAAAGACACAGATGCACACCACTGAAACCTGGCCAAGGGGGCACAAGATATAGGCAGTATATACATGCTATACAAGTTACACAACAAGGGTTTCCAAGGGTTTCCATAGCAAAATAATATAACAACAACAAAATAGTAGCAGTAGTAGTAGTAATAATAATTTGTACAATGAGGAACAAAGGTGAATGAATTTGATGACACTTTACCTGATGGGTGTTTACACACCTAATGGGCTTCTTTGTGGTTATTTGAAGTGATCTAAAATTTTATCAAATGTCAACTGGAGATTACTTCTCCCCCTGTAACTCTGAAATTCTTCATGGTTGATATAAGTCTAAAACCACCTACATGTACATAGGTGGTTGTTAGCTACTGCTTGTACACAACACCAAGAAGTCCTGGCAACATGTCTGCTTGTACACAACACCAAGAAGTCCTGGCAATATGTCTGCTTGTACACAACACCAAGAAGTCCTGGTAACATGTCTGCTTGTACACAACACCAAGAAGTCCTGGCAACATGTCTGCTCATACAGAACACCAAGAAGTCCTGGCAACATGTCTGCTTGTACACAACACCAAGAAGTCCTGGCAACATGTCTGCTTGTACACAACACCAAGAAGTCCTGGCAACATGTCTGCTTGTACACAACACCAAGAAGTCCTGGCAACATGTCTGCTTGTACACAACACCAAGAAGTCCTGGCAACATGTCTGCTTGTACACAACACCAAGAAGTCCTGGCAATATGTCTGCTCGTACAGAACACCAAGAAGTCCTGGCAACATGTCTGCTTGTACACAACACCAAGAAGTCCTGGCAATATGTCTGCTTGTAAGAAGTCCTGGCAACATGTCTGCTTGGTTAAATGCCATATTATGCAAACTTGGAAAGGATCTGTATTATGAACCTGTTCTCCGCATGCACATGCCCAATAGACTCTCTAAATGATTATAAAACTTTACTTCTGGTTGGCAAGCAATGATGATTCTAACTTCCTGGCTGTTGCTACTGCTCTGCTTGGGTGGAGAGTAGGTGCTTACTAGGAATCATTCTGAATTCCTTTGCTCTTGAGCAAGAAGGCACTCCTGAATGGATTTCTTCCCTTTACAGATTGCAGAGTAGAAAAAGTGTTGTAGGGATATAGCGACGTAGCGCTGGAAGCTTTTATCTGCGTACTTATTTGCGTACTTCACCAGAGCTGACTCTTATATTAAACTGCAGCTTATTATTGCATTTCCATTCTAATGATGTGAACCGTTTGAGAAAGGGGGCAAAAGTTCTAGCTAATTAACACATAAACCACAAAGAACGCCTGCGGTCAATCGGCTGCAAGTGCGAAGAAGTTGCACAGCTTTGATACTAGCCATCTAATGTGAGGAATACTCAGCTCAGCCACACCCTATCCCAGGACCTCACAGGATTCCCAGGCCACCTGCAACTAAACCACTGCATAAACATAGCATAGGCGAATGCACTTGCTTCAGCAATCCAGCGTCTCTTCAACTGCTGCTTCCTATAGAGCTATAAACATGAGAACTTCTTGAACCACATGAACTAGCAATCCCTTCCACAGCTTTCCTAGTGACTTCTCTTCAGGAGTGGATCATAGAGCCACCTCAGTGTAAGGAATAGGCACGCAGACCTTGTGTTCTACGACAGCATGGCACAACATATTTCCACATGGATTATTTTAAACACGAAGTATTCCACACTTAAGGTAGTTATCGCCATTTCAAACCTCATGAAAACAGGCGTCGCGATATCCACTCCAACATAGTGGTATGCCCTCCAGTGACCACACCTTACCACATCTGCTTAAGGCATACCATTACAGAAAGTGGCTGGTCTGGCCATGTACATACACAAAGCAATGGAAATGACGACCCCTTACCATAGTCATAAATGGTATGGCCCGGGAGGCATGGTAGTAGATGGCCACAAAGTTGATCAAGAAGACAGTCCCACACACCATAGAAGGGAAGAGAAAGGCTCCAACCAACATCTGCTTGATCCAATCCTTAGCTGCAAAATCATGACAGTTAATGGCCTGAAATTGACGAGATGAGCAAATAGAATATCAGAGCAATCAGAACTAATCAAGGGAGAGAGAGAGAGGTGTGGCAGTTGAAAGGGGGGGGGGCACTTCTGGTGGGGACTATATGGGGTGGTCTTGCAAGTGCTACTGGCATTGCGTACTCTGAAGACCATGGCCTTTACACAATACAAATGAATGTCATATTGTGCATATTATATCTATACAAATGAATATCATATTATTGTGCATATTATATCTGTACAAATGAATGTCATATTATTGTGCATATTATATCTGTACAAATGAATGTCATATTATTGTGCATATTATATCTGTACAAATGAATGTCATATTATTGTGCATATTATATCTGTACAAATTAATGTCATATTATTGTGCATATTATATCTGTACAAATTAATGTCATATTATTGTGCATATTATATCTGTACAAATGAATGTCATATTATTGTGCATATTATATCTGTACAAATGAATGTCATATTATTGTGCATATTATATCTGTACAAATGAATGTCATATTATTGTGCATATTATATCTGTACAAATGAATGTCATATTATTGTGCATATTATATCTGTACAAATGAGTGTCATATTATTGTGCATATTATATCTGTACAAATGAGTGTCATATTATTTCTGTACAAATGAATGTCATATTATTGTGCATATTATATCTGTACAAATGAGTGTCATATTATTGTGCATATTATATCTGTACAAATGAGTGTCATATTATTGTGCATATTATATCTGTACAAATGAATGTCATATTATGGTGCATATTATATCTGTACAAATGAATGTCATATTATTGTGCATATTATATCTGTACAAATGAGTGTCATATTATTGTGCATATTATATCTGTACAAATGAGTGTCATATTATTGTGCATATTATATCTGTACAAATGAATGTCATATTATTGTGCATATTATATCTGTACAAATGAGTGTCATATTATTGTGCATATTATATATGAATGTCATATTATTGTGCATATTATATCTGTACAAATGAATATCATATTATTGTGCATATTATATCTGTACAAATGAGTGTCATATTATTGTGCATATTATATCTGTACAAATGAGTGTCATATTATTGTGCATATTATATCTGTACAAATGAGTGTCATATTATTGTGCATATTATATCTGTACAAATGAATGTCATATTATTGTGCATATTATATCTGTACAAATGAGTGTCATATTATTTTGCATATTATATCTGTACAAATGAATGTCATATTATTGTGCATATTATATCTGTACAAATGAGTGTCATATTATTGTGCATATTATATCTGTACAAATGAGTGTCATATTATTGTGCATATTATATCTGTACAAATGAATGTCATATTATTGTGCATATATTATCTGTACAAATGAGTGTCATATTATTGTGCATATTATATCTGTACATATGAGTGTCATATTATTGTGCATATTATATCTGTACAAATGAATGTCATATTATTGTGCATATTATATCTGTACAAATTAATGTTATATTCTTGTGCAAATTATATCTGTACAAATGAATGTCATTATTGTGCATATTATATCTGTACAAATGAATGTCATATTATTGTGCAAATTATATCTGTACAAATGAATGTCATTATTGTGCATATTATATCTGTACAAATGAGTGTCGTATTATTGTGCATATTATATCTGTACAAATGAGTGTCATATTATTGTGTGTATTATATCTTTACAAATGAGTGTCATATTATTGTGCATATTATATCTGTGTGTGTGTATGTGTGTGTGAGTGTATGCTTGTGGTCTTCAGAAAATGACATGCCCGCAGCACTTGAGAGACCACCCCATATAGTCCCCACCCACCAAGACAGATGAGCTTGAATAGGTGTGACCAGCTCATGGAGACACTGGACATAAATTATGGGAGGGGTTAAGTAATGAAAGGGAGGAACTTGTCAGACACCTCGTCCAAATGTAACTGTGAATGGTGACAGTGCCACAATGAGTTGCTGGTGAGGAGTTTGCCTGCACCTCACATGCCTGGCTGCAGGTCTGCACATGTGGCTGCAAGTCTGCACCTCACATGCCTGTGACATGCCTGTCACATGCCAGGCTGCAAGTCTGCACCTCACATGCCAGGCTGCAAGTCTGCACCTCACATGCCTGTCACATGCCTGGCTGCAAGTCTGCTAAGCATGCAGAGAGATGCTGACAAGCTCCATGATCCCCAGAGGTCCACCACAGCTGAACATTGTGAAGTGAAGGGTTCTGTACAGAGAAACACTAACTTATACATACATAAGTCAACTACTACTGGGGGAGGCTTAAATAGGCTGGAGAGCCAGCACCAAGTCAAAACAAAGGGCTGGGCCACGAGGCTGACGGATGGACTGCATCTGGTAAAGGGAAGCTCCGGCAACAAGTCAAAACAAAGGGCTGGGCCACGAGACTGATGGATGGAATGCAACTGCATCTGGTAAAGGGACATGCCAACACATGTGTTCTATGTTCATCGGTGATGCAAGGTTTCCTGCTTGGCTCCTCCCTGGACTTGTGGTGACTTCCAGCTGCTGCTGGGTCACCATAAGCTTCCATCTCAGCACCTGCAGACCACTCCCACCCGCATGCTCGTGGTGACTGTCTCAATGGCAATAAGTACACCTCAAACATTGCATGGTATTAAGATTGAGTCCGAAGTCTGTAATCATTGATGAACTAATTCCTGAAGATTGGGTCCAAGTCTGTAATCATTGATCCTGAAGATTGGGTCCAAGTCTGTAATCATTGATGAACTAATTCCTGAAGATTGAGCCCGAAGTCTGTAATCATTGATGAACTAATTCCTGAAGATTGGGTCCAAGTCTATAATCATTGATGAACTAATTCCTGAGGATTGGGTCCGAAGTCTGTAATCATTGATCAACTAATTCCTGAAGATTGAGTCCGAAGTCTGTAATCATTGATGAACTATTTCCTGAAGATTGAGTCCGAAGTCTGTAATCATTGATGAACTAATTCCTGAAAATTGAGTCCGAAGTCTGTAATCATTGATGAACTAATTCCTGAAGATTAAGTCCGAAGTCTGTAATCATTGATGAACTAATTCCTGAAGATTGGGTCTGAAGTCTGTAATCATTGATGAACTAATTCCTGAAGATTGAGTCCGAAGTCTATAATCATTGATGAACTAATTCCTGAAGATTAAGTCCGAAGTCTGTAATCATTGATGAACTAATTCCTGAAGATTGGGTCTGAAGTCTGTAATCATTGATGAACTAATTCCTGAAGATTGGGTCTGAAGTCTGTAATCATTGATGAACTAATTCCTGAAGATTGAGTCTGAAGTCTGTAATCATTGATGAACTAATTCCTGAAGATTGAGTCCGAAGTCTGTAATCATTGATGAACTAATTCCTGAAGATTGAGCCTGAAGTCTGTAATCATTGATGAACTAATTCCTGAAGATTGAGTCCGAAGTCTGTAATCATTGATGAACTAATTCCTGAAGATTGAGTCCGAAGTCTGTAATCATTGATGAACTAATTCCTGAAGATTGAGTCCGAAGTCTGTAATCATTGATGAACTAATTCCTGAAGATTGAGTCCGACGTCTGTAATCATTGATGAACTAATTCCTGAAGATTGAGTCCGAAGTCTGTAATCATTGATGATCTAATTCCTGAAGATTGGGTCTAAGTCTATAATCATTGATGAACTAATTCCTGAAGATTGGGTCCGAAGTCTATAATCATTGATGAACTAATTCCTGAAGATTGGGTCCAAGTCTGTAATCATTGATGAACTAATTCCTGAGGATTGGGTCCAAGTCTGTAATCATTGATGAACTAATTCCTGTAATGCACCATAAACTCGGGTTGTTGAGCACCCTGGCTACTAAACCTCACGTGCAATATTTGTCAACATCATTCAATACTACAACATCAACCAGCCATAGAACTCCTGATGGAATATAAAACTATTATGCAAAACAGGGTCACAAAATGCCGAATAAATCCAGTGGTGGAAGGGTTAACTGCCAACAATGCTGAGGAAATCCAGTGGTGGAAAGGTTAACTGCCAACAATGCTGAGGAAATCCAGTGGTGGAAGGGTTAACTGCCAACAATGCTGAGTAAATCCAGTAGTGGAAGGTTTAACTGCCAACAATGCTGAGTAAATCCAGTGGTGGAAGGGTTAACTGCCAACAATGCTGAGTAAATCCAGTGGTGGAAGAGTTAACTGCCAACAATGCTGAGTAAATCCAGTGGTGGAAGGGTTAACTGCCAACAATGCTGAGTAAATCCAGTGGTGGAAGGGTTAACTGCCAACAATGCTGAGCAAATCCAGTGGTGGAAGAGTTAACTGCCAACAAATTACACACACTCACTGAAAAATTAAATGAATACTTTTACATAATTCTTTTTTTGACTAGACCGACAGACAATGGAGGAGCTAATCTCTCGAGCCAGACTAAGGAGGACCCAGTCTTTCTATGAAGACTACGAAGGAACAAGTCACTCAAGGCCAACTCTGTAAGGAGCTAGTGATAACCTCTCAAGCATAGGTGCAATGGACTCCTAGAAGTGTTTGTCTATAGAATTATTTGGACATCCTTCATGGAGAAAAATTCCTCTCAAAGAGGGAACAATTCTTGCGACAGGCTCTCGTTGGCATCCTTCCCAAGCAGATGTGCAACCATTGGTGGGTACTGTATGTTGGCATCCTCCCCAAGCAGATGTGCAACCATTGGTGGGTACTGTATGTTGCCATCCTCCCCAAGCAGATGTGCATCCATTGGTGGGTACTGTATATTGGCATCCTCCCCAAGCAGATGTGCAACCATTGGTGGGTACTGTATGTTGGCATCCTCCCCAAGCAGATGTGCATCCATTGGTGGGTACTGTATGTTGCCATCCTCCCCAAGCAGATGTGCATCCATTGGTGGGTACTGTATGTTGGCATCCTCCCCAAGCAGACGTGCAACCATTGGTGGGTACTGTATGTTGGAAAGTGTTTTGTAGCTTCATAGGTCATGGAGGAGGAGTTACCCAGGCCAGGCGCTGGAAGATTGGAAAAAGGGTTGAAAGTTCCTGGTCGGGTATCTATGGACAACTATGGAGAGCTGTAGCTAATAATAGGTGTACTGACTCGATGTCTTATGAAATGCATTGCCTGCACAGAAAAGCCAATGAACCCACACATATCCTAAGCAACACTATCTTCAAGGACTTCAAACCAACACTTCACCACAAGCATGCCTAACAAAGTTGGGCTAAACCAACGAGAGGGGCGCTTAAACAACTTCTTGTGCACTCAACATCAAGAACATTAACAACCAGAGCCTGTGGTAATCAACACCTGTGCACTGGCCGTTTAACACTCCTCCTTGTCACTGAGCAGCGCTGATATTCTATTAATTCAGAGGTCAGTGCAGAAGACATATCCAAGAAGTGCTTGAAGAAAAACAGTGTCGGCATTGTTAATATGTCCTGCCCCCCCAATAATTGCAGGGAGAGATAGTGCAAGCCCTTGATGTTCGTGTGAACAGTAACAATGTCGATTCCATCATCTTGCAGCTTGCCAACAAATCCTTGGTCTTCATCAGGGTGGATTAAAGAACACACACAATGCTGTTCAGTGCAACCTCCTAATCCCTAATCCAACAGGGATAATGCTAATTATCTGATGATGGAGATGTTAGTTGGTTTGCCAGTTCCAAGTGCAAATATGTTTGCACACAGAGTACCCACCCAAACAGCTGTTTGGGGTGTGTATACAAGTTTTGCAGTGTCTTCTTTGAAACCCGACCCCGATGTTTTCTACTGATGTAAAAACTTGATTTCACAAGTCAAAAACACGGAAATTGGAGAATGGTGCACCCTAGAGGATTCACACCTCCGCAAGAACATATCGGCCCTGTCCGTATGCATAGTGTTACAGTATACTGTACTGTAAGAACAAAGAACCCACACTGCCATTACTCAGAAGAAGCTAACTATATTGTACACACTGTAGCTTCATGTACACATGCAGTGGTGCTGTATAAATTATTATACAAATGATACAGTGCGAGTAATCCACCCACCCACCGCCCAACACCCCTAGCTACAGGCCTACTGGGATTAGCAAGGTTGCACAGTACTCAGGGTAATGCATGATTCGTGACTTGTCTGAAAGCTAGAGTGTATCAACACAGTAACATGTACCAGACAGGGATCAGCACTTCAATTGGGAGGTAGGGCCTGGAGCCACCCCATTCATGGGGCTCACCTTTCAAGACTGTGCATGAGAAACCACGCTCCTCATTATCTATCTGAGGTGTTTATGTGCTTGTCCACCCGAGCTCTCAGAGGAACCATGAGCCTCGCATGTCTCCACCCCAGCCCTCAGAGGAACCATGAGCCTCGCATGTCTCCACCCCAGCTCTCAGAGGAACCATGAGCCTCGCATGTCTCCACCCCAGCTCTCAGAGGAACCATGAGCCTCGCATGTCTCCACCCCAGCTCTCAGAGGAACCATGAGCCTCGCATGTCTCCACCCCAGCCCTCAGAGGAACCATGAGCCTCACATGTCTCCACCCCAGCTCTCAGAGGAACCATGAGCCTCGCATGTCTCCACCCCAGCCCTCAGAGGAACCATGAACCATGCGTGCCTCCACCCCAGCTTTCAGAGGGACCATGAGCCTCGCATGTCTCCACCCCAGCTCTCAGAGGGACCATGAACCACACATGTCTCCATCCCAGCCCTCAGAGGGACCATGAACCACGTGTGTCTCCACCCCAGCTTTCAGAGGGACCATGAACCACACATGTCTCCACCCCAGCCCTCAGAGGGACCATGAACCACGCGTGTCTCCACCCCAGCTTTCAGAGAACCATGAACCACGTGTGTCTCCACCCCAGCTTTCAGAGGAACCATGAGCCTCGCATGTCTCCACCCCAGCTTTCAGAGGAACCATGAACCACGTGTGTCTCCACCCCAGCTTTCAGAGGGACCATGAACCACGTGTGTCTCCACCACAGCTTTCAGAGGAACCTTGAACCTCGCATGTCTTCACCCCAGCTTTCAGAGGGACCATGAACCACGCGTGCCTCCACCCCAGCTTTCAGAGGAACCATGAACCTTGTGTGTCTCCACCCCAGCTTTCAGAGGAACCATGAACCACGTGTGTCTCCACCCCAGCTTTCAGAGGAACCATGAACCACGCGTATCTCCACCCCAGCTCTAGGAGGGACCATGAACCACTCGTGTCTCATGTGAAGCACGTTGGCAGTGAATATAGATGTGTCTCGAGTATTAGTGCATTGTGTTGTGTGCGTTTGGTAATTTTCACTGATCAAGTCCGAGGTGTTTGGTAATTTTCACTGATCAAGTCCGAGGTGTTTGGTAATTTTCACTGATCAAGTCCAAGGTGTTTGGTAATTTTCACTAATCAAGTCCAAGGTGTTTGGTAATTTTCACTGATCAAGTCCAAGGTGTTTGGTAATTTTCACTAATCAAGTCCGAGGTGTTTGGTAATTTTCATTGATCAAGTCCGAGGTGTTTGGTAATTTTCACTGATCACGTCCAAGGTGTTTGGGTAATTTTCACTGATCAAGTCCGAGGTGTTTGGTAATTTTCACTAATCAAGTCCGAGGTGTTTGGTAATTTTCACTGATCAAGTCCGAGGTGTTTGGTAATTTTCACTGATCAAGTCCAAGGTGTTTGGTAATTTTCACTAATCAAGTCCGAGGTGTTTAGGTAATTTTCACTGATCAAGTCCGAGGTGTTTGGTAATTTTCACTAATCAAGTCCGAGGTGTTTGGTAATTTTCACTAATCAAGTCCGAGGTGTTTGGTAATTTTCACTAATCAAGTCCGAGGTGTTTGGTAATTTTCACTAATCAAGTCCGAGGTGTTTGGTAATTTACGTTGTCAAGAAAAGAAAAGAAGAAGCAGATTGTAAGAGAAGTCTGTAGCACTTTTGATAAAGTCCCTGAGACTCTCAAGTCAAGTACGTGTGAAATCACCTGGACTGTTAACCTTTCAAACTGTAGTTCTCTACAAGCCTCAGATCAGCAAGCTGGTGCACTAGGGTTAAATTCAGTAGACCTCATATTAGTGAGCTGAATCCTGGGGGTTAAATTCAGTGGACCTCATATTAGTAAGTTGATGCCCTGGGAGTTAAACTCAGTAGACCTCATACTGATGCCCTGTAGTTAAACTCAGTAGACCTCACATTAGTTAGCAGATGCCCTGGGGGTTAAACTCAGTGGGACCTCATATTAGTAAGTTGGTGCCCTGGTAGACCTCATATTAGTAAGCTGATGCCCTGAGGCTTAAACTCAGTAGACGTCATTATTAGTAAGCTGATGCCTTTGGGGTTAAACTCTGGACCTCGTATTAATAGTAAGTGATGCCCCGGTGGTTAAACTCAGTGGACCTCGTATTAGTAAGCTGGTGCCCTGGGGGTTAAACTCAGTGGACCTCGTATTAGTAAGCTGGTGCCCTGGGAGTTAAACTCGGTGGACCTCATAATTATTAGTAAGCTGGTGCCCTGGGGGTTAAACTAAGTGGACTTCTTCTCAAGTCTCGTGCAACCTCTACAGGCTAGATTGTGAGTGGGGGGGGGGAGGGGGGGGGTGTGACTACATGTACTGCCTGTCCAAGCCAGATGTACATGACATGGTCCAGAGGAGCCGGCTAATAGCTCATATCTAAACTTGAAGAAGGCTTTCTTAATTCACAGACATGTACATTGGAATATATGCATTTAAATAAAGGCTTGTGTCTATTCTGATACAAACAGTTCCTAGTACATACTCCTACAGCTAGTTAAGTTGCAGGCAATGTTTCAGTCTTTTACAGCAATTCACCAGGTGACTGGGCCTAGCTACCTGCCCAAATGAATCTCAACTTGGAGGGATTCCAGCCATTATTAAAAATAGCAGTGGCAGTAGCACGGGCAAGCAACCACTGCCACCTGCTGCATGTTGATCACATGAATCTCGTTTTTGTTGTTGTTTTGGCTGAAAATGAGTTGACCCCATCAGCCATCAGGTTCGACGCTGGATAGCACAATCGAGTGGTTTCCACAGGTCTACAGATGACTTGCAGCCGGTTCGTGAGATGATCAGGCCATCCCCTCCACTCATGAAGAGACCTGCTATCCTTTTTGGCATGGAAACTTGTGACATGCAAAATAAACCGGAATGAGTAGAAAAACAAGAAAATGACAAATTTTCCTTAAGGCACTCCAGTCCTGCCTGACCCAGCTGTCAGGCACTCGACTGGTGCCAGCACCAAGGCACTCCAGTCCTGCCTGACCCAGCTGTCAGACACTCGACTGGTGCCAGCACCAAGGCACTCCAGTCTCTACCTGACCCAGCTGTCAGGCACTTGACTGGTGCCAGCACCAAGGCACTCCAGTCCTGCCTGACCCAGCTGCCAGGCACTCCACTGGTGTCAGCACCAAGGCACTTCAGTCCTGCCTGACCCAGCTGTCAGGCACTCCACTGGTGTCAGCACCAAGGCAATCCAGTCCTGCCTGTTGACACAGCCTTCACGCACTCAACTGGTCCTGGCAACAAGGCAATCCAGTCCTGCCGGTTGACACAGTTATCAGGGACCCAGCCATAAAATGGCTGAAAGGGCCTAGGGTTTTGCGATCACAGGTCTCAATGGTTGGCAGAATAACACGTCCCTTCTGTTCTCCTTGCAGGGTATCAACCACTGGGCCACGAGCAACCAATGGATTGGTTCTCAACCAGATAGTCACCTCACCTCACTCAGTCAGAGTCAGACGTGCATCAGACACTACCTGGCCTGTAGTCAGAGTCAGGCTTGCATCAGACCCTACATGGCCTGTAGTCAGAGTCAGGCTTGCATCAGACCCTACCTGGCCTGTAGTCTGAGTCAGGCTTGCATCAGACCCTACATGGCCTGTAGTCAGAGTCAGGCTTGCATCAGACCCTACCTGGACTGTAGTCAGAGTCAGGCTTGCATCAGACCCTACATGGCCTGTAGTCAGAGTCAGGCTTGCATCAGACCCTACCTGGCCTGTAGTCAGAGTCAGGCTTGCATCAGACCCTACCTGGCCTGTAGTCAGAGTCAGGCTTGCATCAGACCCTACCTGGCCTGTAGTCAGAGTCAGGCTTGCATCAGACCCTACATGGCCTGTAGTCAGAGTCAGGCTTGCATCAGACCCTACATGGCCTGTAGTCAGAGTCAAGCTTGCATCAGACCCTACCTGGCCTGTAGTCAGAGTCAGGCTTGCATCAGACTCTACCTGGCCTGTAGTCAGAGTCAGGCTTGCATCAGACCCTACCTGGCCTGTAGTCAGAGTCAGGCTTGCATCAGACCCTACCTGGTCTGTAGTCGGAGTCAGGCTTGCATCAGACCCTACCTGGCCTGTAGTCAGAGTCAGGCTTGCATCAGACCCTACATGGCCTGTAGTCAGAGTCAGGCTTGCATCAGACCCTACCTGGCCTGTAGTCAGAGTCAGGCTTGCATCAGACCCTACCTGGTCTGTAGTCGGAGTCAGGCTTGCATCAGACCCACCTGGCCTGTAGTCAGAGTCAGGCTTGCATCAGACCCTACCTGGCCTGTAGTCTGAGTCAGGCTTGCATCAGACCCTACCTGGCCTGTAGTCGGAGTCAGGCTTGCATCAGATCCTACATGGCCTGTAGTCAGAGTCAGACTTGCATCAGACCTTTTTTGGCCAATGGGAGGCTTCTTGTGATCCCAGGGCTTGCCTGTTGGTCATAAGAACTTCCCCTCCTCACCACCTAACCTTCTCTACTCTCTTCTTTATTTGGTAATTTCGTCACAACCTGGCACAGCTGACTTCATTAGCCTTGGCAAGTTCTTTCATACCACCTTCTAAGCTTGACATGTACACAACACCAGCAGACCTCCTCATGGTGAATCTGCTGAGTACATCCAGCAAATACACAAGTAACACATTCACCTTGTCCAAGAAAGGGAACAGAGAGTTGATATCCTCTTTGGTACCTGCACAAGCTCGCCCAAACACCTCACCACAGCCAGGGCATAAGAATCATGATGACTACTACATGTGTATGTATAGTACATGTATGTACACAGCTCTCCCCTGCAGGGAAATCCATCTCCAACAGCAGAAAAACATTCTGCCTTATTCACCATGGTGGCCTCTCACCAGGGTGGACTCTCACCATGGTACATGTAGCCTCTCACCAGGGTAGCCTCTCACCATGGTGGCCTCTCTCCATGGTGGACTCTCACCATGGTACATGTAGCCTCTCACCAGGGTAGCCTCTCACCATGGTGGCCTCTCACCATGGTGGCCTCTCACCAGGGTGGACTCTCACCATGGTACATGTAGCCTCTCACCAGGGTAGCCTCTCACCATGGTGGCCTCTCTCCATGGTGGACTCTCACCATGGTACATGTAGCCTCTCACCAGGGTAGCCTCTCACCATGGTGGCCTCTCACCAGGGTAGCCTCTCACCATGGTAGCCTCTCACCATGGTGGCCTCTCTCCATGGTGGACTCTCACCATGGTGGCCTCTCACCATGGTGGCCTCTCACCAGGGTGGACTACTCTCACCATGGTACATGTAGCCTCTCACCATGGTGGCCTCTAACCAGGGTGGCCTCTCACCAGGGTAGCCTCTCACCATGGTAGCCTCTCACCATGGTGGCCTCTCTCCATGGTGGACTCTCACCATGGTGGCCTCTCACCATGGTGGCCTCTCACCAGGGTAGCCTCTCAACATGGTGGCCTCTCTCCATGGTAGCCTCTCACCATGGTGGACTCTCACCATGGTAGCCTCTCACCATGGTAGCCTCTCACCATGGTGGCCTCTCACCATGGTAGCCTCTCACCAGGGTAGTCTCTCACCATGGTGGCCTCTCTTCATGGTGGCCTCTCACCATGGTGGACTCTCACCATGGTGGCCTCTCACCAGGGTGGCCTCTCACCAGGGTGGCCTCTCACCAAGGTAGCCTCTCTCCATGGTAGCCTCTCACCAGGGTAGCCTCTCACCAAGGTGTAGCCACTCACCATGGTGGCCTCTCACCAGGGTAGCCTCTCACCATGGTGGCCTCTCACCATGGTGGCCTCTCACCAAGGTGTAGCCACTCACCATGGTAGCCTCTCACCATGGTAGCCTCTCACCAGGGTAGCCTCTCACCAAGGTGTAGCCACTCACCATGGTAGCCTCTCACCAGGGTGGCCTCTCACCAGGGTGGCCTCTCACCATAGTGTAGCCTCTCACCATGGTAGCCTCTCACCATGGTAGCCTCTCACCAGGGTGGCCTCTCACCATGGTGGCCTCTCACCATGGTAGCCTCTCACCAGGGTGGCCTCTCACCAGGGTGGCCTCTCACCAAGGTAGCCTCTCACCATGGTGGCCTCTCACCATGGTGAGAGGCCACCATATGGTGGCCTCTCTTCATGGTGGCCTCTCACCATGGTGGCCTCTCACCAGGGTGGCCTCTCACCAGGGTGGCCTCTCACCAAGGTAGCCTCTCTCCATGGTAGCCTCTCACCAGGGTAGCCTCTCACCAAGGTGTAGCCACTCACCATGGTGGCCTCTCACCAGGGTAGCCTCTCACCATGGTGGCCTCTCACCATGGTGGCCTCTCACCAAGGTGTAGCCACTCACCATGGTAGCCTCTCACCATGGTAGCCTCTCACCAGGGTAGCCTCTCACCAAGGTGTAGCCACTCACCATGGTAGCCTCTCACCAGGGTGGCCTCTCACCAGGGTGGCCTCTCACCAGGGTGGCCTCTCACCATAGTGTAGCCTCTCACCATGGTAGCCTCTCACCATGGTAGCCTCTCACCAGGGTGGCCTCTCACCATGGTGGCCTCTCACCATGGTAGCCTCTCACCAGGGTGGCCTCTCACCAGGGTGGCCTCTCACCAAGGTAGCCTCTCACCATGGTGGCCTCTCACCATGGTAGCCTCTCACCATATGGTGGCCTCTCACCATGGTAGCCTCTCACCAAGGTAGCCTCTCACCATGGTGGCCTCTCACCATGGTAGCCTCTCACCAAGGTAGCCTCTCACCATGGTGGCCTCTCACCATGGTAGCCTCTCACCAAGGTAGCCTCTCACCAGGGTGGCCTCTCACCAGGGTGGCCTCTCACCAAGGTAGCCTCTCACCATGGTGGCCTCTCTCCATGGTAGCCTCTCACCAGGGTAGCCTCTCACCAGTCTCACCAAGGTTAGCCTCTCACCATGGTGGCCTCTCACCAGGGTGGCCTCTCACCATAGTGTAGCCTTTCACCATGGTGGCCTCTCACCAGGGTGGCCTCTCACCATAGTGTAGCCTTTCACCATGGTGGCCTCTCACCAGGGTAGCCTCTCACCGAGGCCACCATGGTAGCCTCTCACCATGGTAGCCTGGCCTCTCACCATAGTGGCCTCTCACCATGGTGGCCTCTCACCATGGTGGCCTCTCACCATAGTGGCCTCTCACCATGGTGGCCTCTCACCAGGGTGGCCTCTCACCATAGTGTAGCCTCTCACCATGGTAGCCTCTCATCATGGTGGCCTCTCACCAGGGTAGCCTTTCACCATAGTGGCCTCTCACCATGGTAGCCTCTCACCAAGGTAGCCTCTCACCATGGTGGCCTCTCACCATGGTGGCCTCTCACCATGGTAGCCTCTCACCATGGTGGCCTCTAACCAGGGTGGCCTCTCACCATAGTGTAGCCTCTCACCATGGTAGCCTCTCACCAGGGTAGCCTCTCACCAGGGTGGCCTCTCACCATGGTAGCCTCTCACCATGGTGGCCTCTCACCATGGTGGCCTCTCACCAGTGTAGCCTCTCACCGAGGCCACCATGGTAGCCTCTCACCATGGTAGCCTCTCACCATAGTGGCCTCTCACCAGGGTAGCCTCTCACCATGGTAGCCTCTCACCAGGGTGGCCTCTCACCATAGTGGCCTCTCACCATAGTGGCCTCTCACCATGGTAGCCTCTCATCATGGTGGCCTCTCACCATGGTAGCCTTTCACCATAGTTGCCTCTCACCATAGTAGCCTCTCACCAGTGTAGCCTCTCACCATGGTGGCCTCTCACCATGGTGGCCTCTCACCATGGTGGCCTCTCACCATAGTGGCCTCTCACCAGGGTAGCCTCTCACCATGGTGGCCTCTCACCATGGTAGCCTCTCACCATGGTAGCCTCTCACCATGGTGGCCTCTCACCATGGTGGCCTCTCACCAGGGTGGCCTCTCACCAGGGTGGCCTCTCACCAGGGTGGCCTCTCACCAGGGTGGCCTCTCACCATGGTGACCTCTCCACCATGGTAGCCTCTCACCATGGTGGCCTCTCACCATAGTATCTCACCAGGGTGGCCTCTCGGTAGCCTCTCCCCAGGGTGGCCTCTCACCAGGGTGGCCTCTCACCAGGGTGGCCTCTCCCCAGGGTGGCCTCTCACCATG
The DNA here is from genome assembly GCA_028752905.1 of Cladorhizidae sp. MBARI D1340-BT2. NCBI lineage: Eukaryota > Metazoa > Porifera > Demospongiae > Poecilosclerida > Cladorhizidae > Cladorhizidae sp. MBARI D1340-BT2. Next base: position 18,092,836 of record JAQNBH010000006.1, on the reverse strand, counting down.
GTGGCCTCTCACCATGGTTGCCTCTCACCAGGGTGGCCTCTCACCAGGGTGGCCTCTCACCATGGTGGCCTCTCACCAGGTTAGCCTCTCACCGAGGCCACCATGGTAGCCTCCCACCATGGTGGCCTCTCACCATGGTGGCCTCTCACCATAGTGGCCTCTCACCATGGTAGCCTCTCACCAGGGTGGCCTCTCACCATAGTGGCCTCTCACCATAGTGGCCTCTCACCATGGTAGCCTCTCATCATGGTGGCCTCTCACCATGGTGGCCTCTCACCAGGGTGGCCTCTCACCATGGTGGCCTCTCCCCAGGCTGGCCTCTCACCATGGTTGCCTCTCACCAGGGTGGCCTCTCACCAGGGTGGCCTCTCACCGTGGTAGCCTCTCCACCAAGGTAGCCTCTCACCATGGTGGCCTCTCACCATAGTAGCCTCTCACCATGGTAGCCTCTCACCAGGGTGGCCTCTCACCATGGTGACCTCTCCACCATGGTAGCCTCTCACCATGGTGGCCTCTCACCATAGTATCTCACCAGGGTGGTGACCTCTCACCAGGGTGGCCTCTCACCATGGTGGCCTCTCACCATAGTAGCCTCTCACCATGATGGCCTCTCACCATGGTGGCCTCTCACCATAGTAGCCTCTCACCATGGTAGCCTCTCACCAGGGTGGCCTCTCACTATGGTGGCCTCTCACCATGGTGACCTCTCACCAGGGTGGCCTCTCACCAGGGTGGCCTCTCACCATGGTAGCCTCTCACCATGGTGGCCTCTCACCATGGTAGCCTCTCACCAGGGTAGACTCTCACCATGGTAGTTTGTCACCATGGTAGCCTCTCAATGGTAGCTCTCATTCAACAGAGAAAGAACCACACTCCTCCCCATAGTTCTAGTGCTCCAGCCATTAAATCACTGGGCAAGACTAAGGACCACCAACCAAGGAATATTTCTCCCACAGAACTCTTATCAGTCCCCACCCATGAATATTTATCCACTCTAAAATATCTCGCTCTCCAGTCTTCTCATTCTAAGTTTATTGTGTTCCTAATAAGGTCTGTGTATATCCACATAACTCCGCCCCCATCAAGATCACCATTGCATGTCATAGTGATTCAGACCCTGTCATGACTATTCCCTAGAAGAGAAGCCATTCTCCCCAAGCAAACTGGCATGCTCTCGTAATCTGCAAGCACAATAGTGAGGCTAGCGGCAGCTACTTCTTTCATCTTCTGTTACCCTCACCAGTGACCTGCACCATGGTCACAAGTCTTCCCCACACTACCAAGCCAGCACTTCTCAGCCATCACAGTGCACAGAGAGCATCTGCTGACTGACACTTAGGCAGTCGACAACGTGTGTGTGGCCTGGGACAGATGTTTAGCTCTCAGTCAAAGTGTGTTGACCAAACAGCTCAGAAACATTTCCTTAGAGCACATGCTAAGCTTGCCCAGCATGCAGTGATCCATCTGCAGCCAGCCAATGCTACCCATGTGTGCCAGGGATAGTAGGTCTTCACTGAGAGAGGATTTGACCACTCCAAGACACCCAGGGGTGGGCATTAGTTAAGGATGAAGGATAATCATCGCTAGACACTGACCTCTGAACCTGGAGAAGAGAGCGCCTCCAAAGTAGCCGTTGATGGGAGACGTGCTAGCGTAGAAGAATATCGCCATACCAACCAGTGTTCCTCTCCTGAGATGAGAGGAAGAAGAGAGGGTGAAGACGAAGAAAAGAAATGGCACAGAAATGAAGGGGGGAGGGGGTGTCTCAACCAATTAACACTTAATTAATACCTGTATCATTTAGCTAGCACTCCTGGTAGCTGCTCCATGTATTACAAATACATGTATGCATCCTACATCCCCACACTCTCCACACCTGACCATACATGGAACTCAACCCACACTCTCACCTTCTACCATCATTACCTGTAAGCGAGGGATGTCCAATGCTGCCTTCCCTATGATATCCTCCCAGGTTATGGGGACACTTCCGGGGGGATGGCCAAGCCATAGAGTACCCAATCCCCAAGAAAATGCCTAGGGCTAGGGCTAGGGCAGCCATAGTCCTACACACATCCATATCCCTAGAGCAACTCTATCCTCAGCCCTGGCCCTAGTTCTAGCCAGGGCCATAACTCTGATACACCGGAATTGATAGTGTGTATCAGCCCTCACTGGGAACATCCCAGAATAAAGTACACCCCCCGAGAACACTTGGCAGTCCTTGTGGCAGTGGCATACATACAGTCAGAACCACCTCACCATAACCTTCAGCTTTCATTGCTTAAATGATACCAACATCAGTGCCCACTCCACCTACTCACTGCATGTAGAGGTGCTCCACCAGCTAGTGCTACCACTCACTGCATGTAGAGGTGTCCCTCCAGCTAGTGCTACCACTCACTGCATGTAGAGGTGTCCCTCCAGCTAGTGCTACCACTCACTGCATGTAGAGGTGTCCCTCCAGCTAGTGCTACCACTCACTGCATGTAGAGGTGCCCCTCCAGCTAGTGCTACCACTCACTGCATGTAGAGGTGCCCCTCCAGCTAGTGCTACCACTCACTGCATGTAGAGGTGCCCCTCCAGCTAGTGCTACCACTCACTGCATGTAGAGGTGCTCCACCAGCTAGTGCTACCACTCACTGCATGTAGAGGTGCCCCTCCAGCTAGTGCTGCCACTCACTGCATGTAGAGGTGTCCCTCCAGCTAGTGCTACCACTCACTGCATGTAGAGGTGTCCCTCCAGCTAGTGCTACCACTCACTGCATGTAGAGGTGCCCCTCCAGCTAGTGCTACCACTCACTGCATGTAGAGGTGTCCCTCCAGCTAGTGCTACCACTCACTGCATGTAGAGGTGCCCCTCCAGCTAGTGCTACCACTCACTGCATGTAGAGGTGCCCCTCCAGCTAGTGCTACCACTCACTGCATGTAGAGGTGCCCCTCCAGCTAGTGCTGCCACTCACTGCATGTAGAGGTGCCCCTCCAGCTAGTGCTACCACTCACTGCATGTAGAGGTGTCCCTCCAGCTAGTGCTACCACTCACTGCATGTAGAGGTGCCCCTCCAGCTAGTGCTACCACTCACTGCATGTAGAGGTGTCCCTCCAGCTAGTGCTACCACTCACTGCATGTAGAGGTGCCCCTCCAGCTAGTGCTACCACTCACTGCATGTAGAGGTGCCCCTCCAGCTAGTGCTACCACTCACTGCATGTAGAGGTGTCCCTCCAGCTAGTGCTACCACTCACTGCATGTAGAGGTGTCCCTCCAGCTAGTGCTACCACTCACTGCATGTAGAGGTGCCCCTCCAGCTAGTGCTACCACTCACTGCATGTAGAGGTGCCCCTCCAGCTAGTGCTACCACTCACTGCATGTAGAGGTGCCCCTCCAGCTAGTGCTACCACTCACTGCATGTAGAGGTGCTCCTCCAGCTAGTGCTACCACTCACTGCATGTAGAGGTGTCCCTCCAGCTAGTGCTACCACTCACTGCATGTAGAGGTGTCCCTCCAGCTAGTGCTACCACTCACTGCATGTAGAGGTGTCCCTCCAGCTAGTGCTACCACTCACTGCATGTAGAGGTGTCCCTCCAGCTAGTGCTGCCACTCACTGCATGTAGAGGTGTCCCTCCAGCTAGTGCTACCACTCACTGCATGTAGAGGTGTCCCTCCAGCTAGTGCTGCCACTCACTGCATGTAGAGGTGTCCCTCCAGCTAGTGCTACCACTCACTGCATGTAGAGGTGTCCCTCCAGCTAGTACTCACTGCATGTAGAGGTGTCCCTCCAGCTAGTGCTACCACTCACTGCATGTAGAGGTGTCCCTCCAGCTAGTGCTACCACTCACTGCATGTAGAGGTGCCCCTCCAGCTAGTGCTACCACTCACTGCATGTAGAGGTGCCCAAAAAGTTCAATGGTAATACAGCCCAGAGCCACGACAGAGAGTTGGTAGCCAGTGCCCACTAGGGAGCAGAAGAGGACCGGGTAGGGGGGAGGCCTGAACACATCTCCATGCACCTGCTTCCACCCATACTCATCTCCGATATCCCGTTCCTATACACACACATACACACACACACACACACATACATACTGTAAGTACAGGTTGTATTGAGAGGGAACTGGAATAGAAATAGAATATCCTCAGCTCTAATGGCTGCAAAAGACCGTCATGGATGAGAATATCACGGTGTATGTATCTAGTCTCTGAAAGAGATACGTCACCCTTGCTTATAAACTATAGAGGAACCTTCTCTATTATCTTCATTATGGAGGAACTACACCATAGAGAATCTTCTCTATGGAGACCTTCACTACAGGGCAATCTTCACCATCTTCACCATCTTCCCTATAGAAATCTTCACTATACATGTAGATACATGTATAGAGAAATCTTCACTATAGAGGATGACATTATATAGAGGAACTTCACTATACAGGAAATATTACTATACGTAGAGGGACTGCATTATAGAGTAACTATCACACATAGAGGGCCAATATTATACAGGAACATTCACTACAAGGATCCACGTTATAAAATAACCTAACAGCAACAATTTAGAGGAACTTCTTGCCACACCACTTACTCTTGACTCCCCCCCCCGCACCCTCACTCCCACTCACCAGGTCGTCCAGGTCTTCGTCGCAGCTGTAACGCACGTAGTCCTTGCGTAATGTGCGCATAAGGATCATGCTCACCAAACCCACAAGGAAGATGACCATCATGAAGGAGTTGAAGATAGAGAACCAGTGAATCTGGAGGAGACAGCTTTTCATAGGAAGAGACAATACACTCCAATTTACAAAGTTTGGGGTTCCTACTCAAGCACGACCCTCTACCCCTCTACAAGTATTTAACCACACCTCCTTCTATAAGTGTTCCATCCACCCCCTCCCTCACCCACATCCTCCCTGTCCCATAACCACATCCACCCCTTCTCTCACCCACATCCTCCCCCTCCCTCACCCACATCCACCCCCTCCCTCGCCCACATCCGCCCCCTCCCTCACCCACATCCACCCCCTCCCTCACCCACATCCCCCCTCCCACATCCGCCCCCTCCCTCACCCACATCCTCCCCCTCCCTCGCCCACATCCTCCCCATCCCTCACCCACATCCACCCCCTCCCTCACCCACATCCACCCACTCCCTCACCCACATCCACCCCCTCCCTCACCCACATTCACCCACTCCCTCACCCACATCCTCCCCCTCCCTCACCCACATCCACCCCCTCCCTCACCCACATCCACCTCCTCCCTCACCCTCATCCACCCACTCCCTCACCATATCCCCCCTCCCTCACCCACATCCTCCCTCACCCACATCCACCTCCTCCCTCACCCACATCCACCCCCTCCCTCACCCACATCCACCCACTCCCTCACCCACATCCACCTCCTCCCTCACCCACATCCACCCCCTCCTTCACCCACATCCTCCGCCTCCCTCACCCACATCCCCCTCCCTCACCCACATCCTCCCCCTCCCTCACCCACATCCTCCCCCTCCCTCACCCACATCCCCCCTCCCTCACCCACATCCTCCCCCTCCCTCACCCACATCCCCCCTCCCTCACCCACCCCCTCACCCACATCCACCCCCTCCCTCACCCACATCCACCCCCTCCTTCACCCACATCCTCCGCCTCCCTCACCCACATCCCCCCTCCCTCACCCACATCCTCCCCCTCCCTCACCCACATCCACCCCCCTCCCTCACCCACATCCACCTCCTCCCTCAACCATGCCAACCCACCCCTCTAGGAGTGATCCCCGAGCTGTAGAAATGAAAACTAGACGAGCAACAGCTTAAATATAATTACATACAATACAGGATGGGCAAGAGTAAACCAGTCGTGTGTGTGTGTGTGTGTATGTGTACAGGTGTGTGGGGTCTGGTAAGAGTGAAGAGTGTGGGTGAGGGTTTACTGTATGCACATAAGTAACCAGGGCAACCAATGATACGTCAACTGTGCTAGATTGGTTAGAACCACAAAATCTTAAATACTTTATGCCCATGCCCACGAGTCTGCACACGCAAAATTGTTGTTGTTATTGTTCTTTGGGGGAGGGGGGGGGGTTACAGGAGAATTGCTCCATTCGGAGTGCAGGCAACACCTCACTCAATCCAGTCCAGCAGATCCAAAGAGAAACCAGGAAAGCTAGAACAGGACTGCTAGGCCATCATCACTGCACTTCTCAAAGCTGCAAGCTCTTCTTCATCACTACTGCAAGTTAGCGCAAGATCAAACACATACTGTACAAAGTAGTAGTCATCTGCATCCACTCTGCTTGGTTCTTCAACTGTACACGTAGGGATGGCGTCTAAGTTGATGCGGTGTAAAGTAAGCACACAACGAGTGCTTCATTTCAGCAACTATTTATTCCTTGAGTGCAAGACAAGACTCCAGTCCAGCTTCATGGCTGAAAGGGCCTAGAGTTTTGCAGTCACAGGTCTCAATGGTTGGCAGAATAACACATCCCTTCTGTTCTCCTTGGGGACAGAATCAGGCCTACACATCACTGGGAACAGAAGCAGGTCTACACATCACTGGGAACAGAAGCAGGCCTACACATCACTGGGAACAGAAGCAGGCCTACACATCACTGGGAACAGAAGCAGGCCAACACATCACTGGGAACAGAACCAGGCCTACACATCACTGGGAACAGAAGCAGGCCTACACATCACTGGGAACAGAAGCAGGCCTACACATCACTGGGAACAGAATCAGGCCTACACATCACAGGGAACATAAGCAGGCCTACACATCACTGGGAACAGAACCAGGCCTACATATCACTGGGAACAGAAGCAGGCCTACACATCACTGGAAACAGAACCAGGCCTGCACATCACTGGGAACAGAAGCAGACCTACACATCACTGGGAACAGAAGCAGGCCTACACATCACTGGGAACAGAAGCAGGCCTACACATCACTGGGAACAGAACCAGGCCTGCACATCACTGGGAACAGAAGCAGGTCTACACATCACTGGGAACAGAAGCAGGCCTACAAATCACTGTTAACAGTAGCAGGCCTACACATCACTGGGAACAGAAGCAGGCCTACACATCACTGGGAACAGAAGCAGGCCTACACATCACTGGGAACAGAACCAGGCCTACACATCACTGGGAACAGAAGCAGGTCTACACATCACTGGGAACATAAGCAGGCCTACACATCACTGGGAACAGAAGCAGGCCTACACATCACTGGGAACAGAAGCAGGCCTACACATCACTGGGAACAGAAGCAGGCCTACACATCACAGGGAACATAAGCAGGCCTACACATCACTGGGAACAGAAGCAGGCCTGCACATCACTGGGAACAGAAGCAGGCCTACACATCACTGGGAACAGAAGCAGGCCTACACATCACAGGGAACATAAGCAGGCCTACACATCACTGGGAACAGAACCAGGCCTACACATCACAGGGAACATAAGCAGGCCTACACATCACTGGGAACAGAAGCAGGCCTACACATCACTGGGAACAGAAGCAGGCCTACACATCACTGGGAACAGAAGCAGGCCTACACATCACTGGGAACAGAAGCAGGCCTACACATCACTGGGAACAGAAGCAGACCTACACATCACTGGGAACAGAAGCAGGCCTACACATCACTGGGAACAGAAGCAGACCTACACATCACTGGGAACAGAAGCAGGCCTACACATCACTGGGAACAGAAGCAGGCCTGCACATCACTGGGAACATAAGCAGGCCTACACATCACTGGGAACATAAGCAGGCCTACACATCACTGGGAACAGAAGCAGGCCTACACATCACTGGGAACAGAAGCAGGCCTACACATCACTGGGAACAGAAGCAGGCCTACACATCACTGGGAACAGAAGCAGGCCTACACATCACTGGGAACAGAAGCACGCCTACACATCACAGGGAACAGAAGCAGGCCTACACATCACTGGGAACAGAAGCAGGTCTACACATCACTGGGAACAGAAGCAGGCCTACACATCACTGGGAACAGAAGCAGGCCTACACATCACTGGGAACAGAAGCAGGCCTACACATCACTGGGAACAGAAGCAGGCCTACACATCACTGGGAACAGAAGCAGGCCTACACATCACTGGGAACAGAAGCAGGCCTACAAATCACTGTTAACAGTAGAAGGCCTACACATCACTGTGAACAGAAGCAGGCCTACATATCACTGGGAACAGAAGCAGGCCTACACATCACTGGGAACAGAAGCAGGCCTACACATCACTGGGAACAGAAGCAGGCCTACACATCACTGGGAACAGAAGCAGGTCTACACATCACTGGGAACAGAAGCAGGCCTACACATCACTGGGAACAGAAGCAGGCCTACACATCACTGGGAACAGAAGCAGGCCTACACATCACTGGGAACAGAAGCAGGCCTGCACATCACTGGGAACAGAAGCAGGCCTACACATCACTGGGAACAGAAGCAGGCCTACACATCACTGGGAACAGAAGCAGGCCTACACATCACTGGGAACAGAAGCAGGCCTACACATCACTGGGAACAGAAGCAGGTCTACACATCACTGGGAATAGAAGCAGGCCTGCACATCACTGGGAACAGAAGCAGGCCTACACATCACTGGGAACAGAAGCAGGCCTACATATCACTGGGAACAGACACATCACTGGGAACAGAAGCAGGCCTACACATCACTGGGAACATAAGCAGGTCAACCATCACTGGGAACAGAAGCAGCTATGGATTATCAGCAAAGTGTAGGATGCCATTTTGCGCCCAACAATATGAATCAGGAAACATTCCGTCACTGATTTCAGACAGCATCGATGAAGCTGGTGAAACAATCAGAGAGCTAATGGATGACCTAGCCATAAAGTGGACTAAGAGACGTACACCAATAAGAACTGAGGGAAACCATGGTTCTCGAGCAACTCCTTAACACGCTATCCAAGAAGGTCAGAGTTTGGGTCACGCAAAGCAAACCTATGAGCAGCAAAGAAACCGCTCGACTTGCAGATGCTCACATCAAAGCCCAGAGTCACAATCTCGCAGTTGATGGTGGTGACGATAAGAGGAACAGGGTACCCCTATTGGGGTCACTCAAGGGTCATCATTGCACGGGACATTTTATAGGACTGCAGCAGAACAAAACTTAAGGGAGAAGTCAATCTCTGAGAGGAGAGAGGCACAAGCATGACTTGGAGGACAACATATGTTTCAACTACCTCCATAAAGGAGACTACGCATCCAACTGCCTTCCACAGTGCTGTCCACAGTGCTGTTATGCATCCTTCCACAGTGCTGTTATGCATCCTTCCACAGTGCTGTTATGCATCCTTCCACAGTGCTGTTATGCATCCTTCCACAGTGCTGTTATGTGTCCTTCCACAGTGCTGTTATGCATCCTTCCACAGTGCTGTTGTGTCCTTCCACAATGCTGTTATGCATCCTTCCACAGTGCTGTTATGTGTCCTTCCACAGTGCTGTTATGCATCCTTCCACAGTGCTGTTGTGTCCTTCCACAGTGCTGTTATGCATCCTTCCACAGTGCTGTTATGCATCCTTCCACAGTGCTTTTATGTGTCCTTCCACAGTGCTGTTATGCATCCTTCCACAGTGCTGTTGTGTCCTTCCACAGTGCTGTTATGCATCCTTCCACAGTGCTGTTATGCATCCTTCCACAGTGCTTTTATGTGTCCTTCCACAGTGCTGTTAGCTGTTATGCTTCCACAGTGCTGTTATGTGTCCTTCCACAGTGCTGTTATGTGTCCTTCCACAGTGCTGTTATGCATCCTTCCACAGTGCTGTTATGCATCCTTCCACAGTGCTGTTGTGTCCTTCCACAGTGCTATTATGTGTCCTTCCACAGTGCTGTTATGTGTCCTTCCACAGTGCTGTTAGCTGTTATGCTTCCACAGTGCTGTTATGTGTCCTTCCACAGTGCTGTTATGTGTCCTTCCACAGTGCTGTTATGCATCCTTCCACAGTGCTGTTATGCATCCTTCCACAGTGCTGTTGTGTCCTTCCACAGTGCTATTATGTGTCCTTCCACAGTGCTGTTATGTGTCCTTCCACAGTGCTGTTAGCTGTTATGCTTCCACAGTGCTGTTATGTGTCCTTCCACAGTGCTGTTATGCATCCTTCCACAGTGCTGTTATGCATCCTTCCACAGTGCTGTTAGCTGTTATGCTTCCACAGTGCTGTTATGTGTCTTTCCACAGTGCTGTTATGTGTCCTTCCACAGTGCTGTTATGCGTCCATCGACAGTGCTGTTATGCGTGGAACGCAGGAGTGACCACACTTGAAACTCGAGTGTGAAGACTCGGCCAAGTCCCATGAAGCCTGGAGTCTACAAGATCGGAGGTCAGTTTGTGACTTAAATACTGGGTGTTCAAGGAGGATGGTAAATCAAGACTTGGTCCCTGAGCAAAGTTGCCTGGAAGGAGAAGTAGTGGCCATTTGCTGTGTCCATGGCGACAATGTCCTGTACCCACTTGCTTGTGTGGAGATGGGAGGACAGATTGCTGAGGTAGAAGCCGAGCTGTGTCAGAAACACTGCCAATGTCCATGTAGCAAGAAACGGACCTCCTAAGCCTTGGTTAGACAAGTTAGGTGAGTCGCAAGGTAAAGCTTGCCCTAGCTGTAGTTACTAGAGCACAGGAGAAATTTGAGGAGGAGGAATTCCTTTGCAAATGAAGAAAGGAAGAGTCTGGAGTACAGCTCAATGTCTTCAATAAAGATTCGGTGTAGCTGGACATGCTATCCAGGAGCCAGACATGCTGGAGACACTATCCAAGGAGCCAGGCATGCTGTAGACACTATCCAGGAGCCAGGCATGCTGGATACACTATCCAAGGAGCCAGGCATGCTGGAGACACTATCCAAGGAGCCAGGCATGCTGGAGACACTATCCAAGGAGCCAGGCATGCTGGATACACTATCCAAGGAGCCAGACATGCTGGACACACTATCCAAGGAGCCAGGCATGCTGGAGACACTATCCAAGGAGCCAGGCATGCTGGAGACACTATCCAAGGAGCCAGGCATGCTGGAGACACTATCCAAGGAGCCAGGCATGCTGGAGACACTATCCAAGGAGCCAGGCGTGCTGGAGACACTATCCAAGGAGCCAGGCATGCTGGAGACACTATCCAAGGAGCCAGACATGCTGGAGACACTATCCAAGGAGCCAGGCATGCTGGAGACACTATCCAAGGAGCCAGACATGCTGGATACACTACCCAAGGAGCCAGACATGCTGGAGACACTATCCAAGGAGCCAGACATGCTGGAGACACTATCCAAGGAGCCAGACATGCTGGAGACACTATCCAAGGAGCCAGGCATGCTGGAGACACTATCCAAGGAGCCAGACATGCTGGAGACACTATCCAAGGAGCCAGGCATGCTGGAGACACTATCCAAGGAGCCAGACATGCTGGAGACACTATCCAAGGAGCCAGGCATGCTGGAGACACTATCCAAGGAGCCAGACATGCTGGAGACACTATCCAAGGAGCCAGACATGCTGGAGACACTATCCAAGGAGCCAGACATGCTGGAGACACTATCCAAGGAGCCAGGCGTGCTGGAGACACTATCCAAGGAGCCAGACATGCTGGAGACACTATCCAAGGAGCCAGACATGCTGGAGACACTATCCAAGGAGCCAGACATGCTGGAGACACTATCCAAGGAGCCAGGCATGCTGGAGACACTATCCAAGGAGCCAGACATGCTGGAGACACTATCCAAGGAGCCAGACATGCTGGATACACTACCCAAGGAGCCAGACATGCTGGAGACACTATCCAAGGAGCCAGGCATGCTGGAGACACTATCCAAGGAGACGCACATGCTGGAGACACTATTCAAAGAGCAACTCCAGGCTGCCTTACCTGACTTCGAGGAGGATTTCTTCACTGGAGGGAAAGAGAGAGAGAGAGAGAGAGAGAGAGATGAGAAGTAAGAAACGAGGTTGCCAGCAACAACACCAGCTCAGAGCTGTGGTTCATGCGGAGAGACATGCCCTTGACACATCTGCTCAGGAGCTGAAGACCCTGCAATAGACAGACCATCTGGAAGAGGTGCAGAGAGCCACATGTCACCATACTCTGGAAGAGGCGCAGAGAGCCACATGTAACCATACTCTGGAAGAGGCACAAAGAGCCACATGTGACCATACTCTGGAAGAGGCGCAGAGAGCCACATGTGACCATACTCTGGAAGAGGTGCAGAGAGCCACATGTTGTCAACCATCGACAGCTGGTGTTGCTTTTTATGTTAAGATCTTTACCGGCACTGGACTCCTGGACGTGTCCCAGATGGTGCTGTGCTTCATTCACAGTACACAGCACTCCATCCGCTGTACATTTAGGATGAGACAAACCTGCCCAGAGGATTCTGCATACTGTAAATCCTATGGCTGACACTCTACAAGGACACTCTACAAGGATGTGGCAGAAATTGTGAAAGGGAACAGAGTCTAGAAAATGGCACCACGGGGCTAAGCTAGAGCATCACTGGTACCACCTCTCATTATGGCTGAACCCTGCAAGAGGATTTCCATGGGACATCCTTTTGGCCTTTGCCAAAGGCGATCGGGCATTCCCATCATGGCTGAACCTTTCAAGCTGATTGCCATGGACACACTGGGCCGTTGCCAAGGAGTCGATCGGGCAAGAGGTTTATGCTGGTGGTAAAGTATGTGATTAGGCATTCCCATGATCTGGGGTACATTACACTGTTCTCACGAGTAGGAGCACCTGAAGAGATACTGGCAGACCAGGGAACAAACTTCACTTCCTCGCTACTCTCTGAGTTGTATAGGATGTTACTTGTGTACAGGCACAAACTCCTGCTCCACTGAGACTGTGTATTGACTTGTGTACAGCACCTCAACTCATGCTCCACTGAGACTGTGTATTGACTTGTGTACAGCACCTCAACTCCTGCTCCACTGAGACTGTATTGACTTGTATACAGCACCTCAACTCATGCTCCACTGAGACTGTGTATTGACTTGTATACAGCACCTCAACTCCTGCTCCACTGAGACTGTGTATTGACTTGTGTACAGCACATCAACTCCTGCTCCACTGAGACTGTGTATTGACTTGTGTACAGACACCTCAACTCATGCTCCACTGAGACTGTGTATTGACTTGTGTACAGCACATCAACTCCTGCTCCACTGAGACTGTGTATTGACTTGTGTACAGCACCTCAACTCATGCTCCACTGAGACTGTGTATTGACTTGTATACAGACACCTCAACTCATGCTCCACTGAGACTGTGTATTGACTTGTGTACAGGCACAAACTCCTGCTCCACTGAGACTGTGTATTGACTTGTGTACAGCACCTCAACTCATGCTCCACTGTGTATTGACTTGTGTACAGCACATCAACTCCTGCTCCACTGAGACTGTGTATTGACTTGTGTACAGCACATCAACTCCTGCTCCACTGAGACTGTGTATTGACTTGTGTACAGACACCTCAACTCCTGCTCCACTGAGACTGTGTATTGACTTGTGTACAGCACATCAACTCCTGCTCCACTGAGACTGTGTATTGACTTGTGTACAGGCACCTCAACTCCTGCTCCACTGAGACTGTGTATTGACTTGTATACAGACACCTCAACTCATGCTCCACTGAGACTGTGTATTGACTTGTGTACAGGCACAAACTCCTGCTCCACTGAGACTGTGTATTGACTTGTGTACAGCACCTCAACTCATGCTCCACTGAGACTGTGTATTGACTTGTGTACAGCACCTCAACTCCTGCTCCACTGAGACTGTATTGACTTGTATACAGCACCTCAACTCATGCTCCACTGAGACTGTGTATTGACTTGTATACAGCACCTCAACTCCTGCTCCACTGAGACTGTGTATTGACTTGTGTACAGCACCTCAACTCCTGCTCCACTGAGACTGTGTATTGACTTGTATACAGCACCTCAACTCCTGCTCCACTGAGACTGTGTATTGACTTGTGTACAGCACCTCAACTCCTGCTCCACTGAGACTGTGTATTGACTTGTGTACAACACCTCAACTCCTGCTCCACTGAGACTGTGTATTGACTTGTGTACAGCACCTCAACTCATGCTCCACTGAGACTGTGTATTGACTTGTGTACAGCACCTCAACTCCTGCTCCACTGAGACTGTGTATTGACTTGTGTACAGCACCTCAACTCATGCTCCACTGAGACTGTGTATTGACTTGTGTACAGGCACCTCAACTCCTGCTCCACTGAGACTGTGTATTGACTTGTATACAGCACCTCAACTCATGCTCCACTGAGACTGTGTATTGACTTGTGTACAGCACCTCAACTCATGCTCCACTGAGACTGTGTATTGACTTGTATACAGGCACCTCAACTCCTGCTCCACTGAGACTGTGTATTGACTTGTGTACAGCACCTCAACTCCTGCTCCACTGAGACTGTGTATTGACTTGTGTACAGCACCTCAACTCCTGCTCCACTGAGACTGTGTATTGACTTGTGTACAGCACCTCAACTTATGCTCCACTGAGACTGTGTATTGACTTGTATACAGACACCTCAACTCATGCTCCACTGAGACTGTGTATTGACTTGTGTACAGGCACAAACTCCTTCTCTGGACACTGAGACTGTGTATTGACTTGTGTACAGGCACCTCAACTACTGCTCCACTGAGACTGTGTATTGACTTGTGTACAGCACCTCAACTCCTGCTCCACTGAGACTGTGTATTGTCTTGTATACAGCACCTCAACTCCTGCTCCACTGAGACTGTGTATTGACTTGTGTACAGGCACAAACTCCTGCTCCACTGAGACTGTGTATTGACTTGTGTACAGGCACAAACTCCTGCTCCACTGAGACTGTGTATTGACTTGTGTACAGCACCTCAACTCCTGCTCCACTGAGACTGTGTATTGACTTGTATACAGCACCTCAACTCATGCTCCACTGAGACTGTGTATTGACTTGTATACAGCACCTCAACTCATGCTCCACTGAGACTGTGTATTGACTTGTGTACAGCACCTCAACTCCTGCTCCACTGAGACTGTGTATTGACTTGTGTGCAGACACCTCAACTCATGCTCCACTGTGTATTGACTTGTGTACAGCACATCAACTCCTGCTCCACTGAGACTGTGTATTGACTTGTGTACAGAACTCCTGCTCCACTGGGACTGTGTATTGACTTGTGTACAGCACCTCAACTCATGCTCCACTGAGACTGTGTATTGACTTGTATACAGCACCTCAACTCCTGCTCCACTGAGACTGTGTATTGACTTGTATACAGCACCTCAACTCCTGCTCCACTGAGACTGTATATTGACTTGTGTACAGCACCTCAACTCCTGCTCCACTGAGACTGTGTATTGACTTGTGTACAGCACCTCAACTCATGCTCCACTGAGACTGTGTATTGACTTGTGTGCAGACACCTCAACTCATGCTCCACTGAGACTGTGTATTGACTTGTGTACAGCTCCTCAACTCATGCTCCACTGAGACTGTGTATTGACTTGTGTACAGCACCTCAACTCATGCTCCACTGAGACTGTGTATTGACTTGTGTACAGCACCTCAACTTATGCTCCACTGTGTATTGACTTGTGTACAGCACATCAACTCCTGCTCCACTGAGACTGTGTATTGACTTGTGTACAGCACATCAACTCCTGCTCCACTGAGACTGTGTATTGACTTGTGTACAGCCACCTCAACTCATGCTCTACTGAGACTGTGTATTGACTTGTGTACAGGCACAAACTCCTTCTCTGGACACTGAGACTGTGTATTGACTTGTATACAGGCATTGATGACCCGATTGACTGTTCAGAGAAGGTGAAACATTTTACCACATTGGATCTGGCCAAAGGAGATTGGTAAGTTACTGTATCGAAGTCTTCTCGCTCGAAAACAGCCTTTTCTACCTTGTTTGGGCCGTTCCAGTTTAACGTCCATTTGGACTTGGAGGAGCATCAGTCAGCACTTTCAGTGACTAATCGACTACAGAATTGCAGGAGTGGACTTCAGAGCAGCTATTTTCCCGGGAAGAGCACCTCCACATCTACTTGGTGTTAAAAAAAACTTCAGCAATCAAAATTGACAGTCACAACGAAGAAATGCCAGTTACTGCAGGCGTGTGTGAGTGTTCCTGTGTGGGACACGTGGTAGGAAGTGGTGGTGTCCGGCCAGAGCCCTCAAAGATTGAGGCAGTTGCAATGTTTCCCTCACAGACGAAGAAGCAAGTGAGAGAGTTGTTAGGGTTGACAGGGCACTACAGGTAGTTTGTACAGTACCTAACTATGCCTCCATTGCTGCACCATTACCAGATCTTACCAAGAAGGCAACTACCCCATCAAGTCAAGTGCAACTTGTGCTCCTATGTATGTATGCAAATCACCAACTCTCCACAATCCAGATTTGAAAAGCCATTTATCCTGCAAACTGATGCCTCAGACCCATCGTGCCAGTGCTGTTCTAAGTCAGTTCTAAGGATTGCAATGGTGATGATCATCCCGTGGCTTTCTTCAGCAGGAAATTCTTGCAAGGGAGGAGCAGCACTCCACCATAGAGAAGGAATGCCTCGCCATAAATTGGGAGTCCATGCTTTCAATGATTATCTGCTCGGGCGTGCATTTACAATACAGACAGATCATCATGCCCTCACCTGATTGGACCGCCTCAAGGAGGGGGCTGGGTAAACTAACTTGCCCAGTTTACCTCTGGAGGGGGGCGAATGTGACAGAAGATGATGTGGTAGAGTGATTAGTACTAATTACATGGATATGTAGTAGTTAACTGTTGTGTGTATGCCTAAATTATGTAGTCTCAGTGGGTTGTGGCATGTGAAACAGTGGTAGTCTTAGTAACTGGATATGTAGTAGGGGAGCCAATATACTGGATTTGGGTTCCCTTGACATTTGTGTTAATTTTTGTCCACCATGATAATACATTCTATTACAAGAAAACTACCTTGCCATTTTTTGTGGTCTATAAGTGACCTTGACTTTAGGTCAAAGTTCACAAGTCTTGAAAAATGGAGGGAGAACTCTTCTGCTGCCAACAAGAGAGCAAGACAAGGGACCAATTTCAAGCTCTGCATAAAATGTCAACAGAGGTACTCAAGCATTTAGGTAGGGAGATAGACCATATATTTTTCTTAGCCTTCACCCCCCCTTCATTCTATACCTTCACTATTACACTAACTGCATTTCAAGTTTCAACTCATTATTGTCAACCATTCTTGAGTTATGACACATTTTAGTCTCCTATATCATTATATACTTTCAAGAAATGAATAAATAGGGATAAGCATTGAAAAATAATGTAACTTTGGAGCTCTGCACACTTCAAATGCTCTCTTTTGGTACTAAAAACTGTTGCATACATGTAGGTACAACCAAACCCAAGGTACAGGCTGTCAAAATGGGCTGCCCAAGTTTTGTGCATTTCTAACTCATAATTGAAAAGTGCAAGACAGTTGAAATTAGCACCAGTGGCTAGCTCTACTCTGTACAATGAGTGGTGTCATTAGGCACTAGAACATAGGTACAGTACATGGTCAAGCACTGGGTGGAAAATTAATTTTTTGAAGAGAGCCTTAGAAGCACACATCACCACAGTTCAGGCCCTCTATGACCTCTATGCATTCACAGAGCATCCTGACCGCAGGGGGGCGTGTATCAATTCAGCAGAACAAGTTGTGCCAATATAACCAAGAGGAGATGATCAGGGATAACAAAAGCATGGCTACCCTGAGTCCAATAAAGTTCTAGCGTAAATGGCAGAGCTTAATGAGATAAAGGAAGCCAGAAGTCCACTCTACATGAGGATAGCTATTGCTACATGCATTTATCCATGAGATAAAGGAAGCCAGAAGTCCACTCTACATGAGGATAGCTATTGCTACATGCATTTATCCATGAGATAAAGGAAGCCAGAAGTTCACTCTACTTGAGGATAGCTATTGCTGCATGCATTTATCCATGAGATAAAGGAAGCCAGAAGTTCACTCTACTTGAGCATAGCTATTGCTACATGCATTTCTCCATGCAAGCCATGATGGTCTGTGGCAGCTTCATCTACATCTAGCTTCCCTCAATGAGCTACACAAATACTTCTTTGCCCATGACAAAACAGAAGTATGCGGCTTGTGCTTGGACCTTGCAGAGATGACTGCCCTTCACTGATCCAGACATGCATCAAGAGTTCATGGCTGGAAACTTCAGTCAGCAAGAACAAGTTACCTTCCTGAACAGTCGGTGTGGAGCAACAGAATATGACAGTCACAAGAGGTCTAGTCGGCATTACACAGAATGCCAGTGAGAGCGAGAGCTGGGGTAGGCTTGCAGAAGAAGCTCACCAGATGGCCGGATCTCCAATAGCTAGACAGAGAGAACACCATGTGCGTTGTCAGCAGCTGGGCAGGAGGGAAAAATTCTTCAGCTGAACAGACCATCCAGAAACCCAGTGACATATGAGGAGGAAGACATGATCAATATTATCACCATTGAAGTTGTCATGCCACTGCAAGTGCAGAATGCTGTGTGCAGCCAAGGTGAGCAAAGGTACACGCACGTACATGTTGAAGAGCACATCACAAATGACACAGTCAGTGCCTGGGCCAGAATGAAGAAGGTTCAACTTACATGTAGGATGTGGACGAGTGCAAGAAAGGCAGTCAAACATAAGCTGGCTGACCAGCTAGTGGAACTAGAGATGACCGGACACTGTTTGGACACATGCTAATTGTTGCCCGCTCATGACCGATTGGACAACATGGGTTTGCCTCATTAGCACGGGTCCTCTTTGCGATAACTGGGCAACTATATTACCACATACAGACAAAAGCTGGCTAATGGCCATACTTGAGGAGCTTCCCAAGCAACAAGTGAGGATGGTCAGCGGCGAAGCAACGTCACAAGCGATGATGGTCCACTGCCATCCAAGAGGGTTACCATCATAGATGGGGCATTGCTGTGGTGCAGGAAATGGGAGAACCAGCGAGGATCAAGACTTGTGCTGAGTAGGCTGACCATTCCACCATCATACTATCATACTAGACAGCAAGACCATGAACTGTGATGAGGTGTTTGACCGCTACGATATCTCAACTTCACTAAAACAGGCCATGTGGGAGAAGTGCCTGGTGGCAAGCCAGCTACTGCATAGCATGTGGAAGATGGCACACCATTAGGAGAGATATCTGCCAAACAGTTGCTCTCTAGCATCAACACCAAGGATGGGCTAACTCTTTATCTCGCTAAGAAAATCTTCCACCATTTTGAGAAGTCTGAGACCATTATTGTTAACTCTAGGCAAGATACATTCTCAAACCATGTAGATGTACGACACTTTCAAAGCTCACAAGAAGAGGTAGACACCAGGGTCATCCTATGCTGGAAGAGGCAGACACCAGGGTCATCCTATGCTGGAAGAGGCAGACACCAGGGTCATCCTATGCTGGAAGAGGCAGACACCAGGGTCATCCTATGCTGGAAGAGGCAGACACCAGGGTCATCCTATGCTGGAAGAGGCAGACACCAGGGTCATCCTATGCTGGAAGAGGCAGACACCAGGGTCATCCTATGCTGGAAGAGGTAGACACCAGGGTCATCCTATGCTGGAAGAGGCAGACACCAGGGTCATCCTATGATGGAAGAGGCAGACACCAGCGTCATCCTATGCTGGAAGAGTCAGACACCAGGGTCATCCTGTGCTGGAAGAGGCAGACACCAGGGTCATCCTATGCTGGAAGAGGCAGACACCAGGGTCATCCTATCCTGGAAGAGGCAGACACCAGGGTCATCCTATGCTGGAAGAGGCAGACACCAGGGTCATCCTATGCTGGAAGAGTCAGACACCAGGATCATCCTATGCTGGAAGAGGCAGACACCAGGGTCATCCTATGCTGGAAGAGGTAGACACCAGGGTCATCCTATGCTGGAAGAGGCAGACACCAGGGTCATCCTGTGCTGGAAGAGGCAGACACCAGGGTCATCCTATGCTGGAAGAGGCAGACACCAGGGTCATCCTATGATGGAAGAGGCAGAAACCAGGGTCATCCTATGATGGAAGAGGCAGACACCAGGGTCATCCTATGCTGGAAGAGGTAGACACCAGGGTCATCCTATGCTGGAAGAGGCAGACATCAGGGTCATCCTGTGCTGGAAGATGCAGACACCAGGGTCATCCTATGCTGGAAGAGGTAGACACCAGGGTCATCCTATGCTGGAAGAGGCAGACACCAGGGTCATCCTATGCTGGAAGAGGCAGACACCAGGGTCATCCTATGCTGGAAGAGTCAGACACCAGGGTCATCCTGTGCTGGAAGAGGCAGACACCAGGTTCAACCTATGCTGGAAGAGGCAGACACCAGGGTCATCCTATGCTGGAAGAGGCAGACACCAGGGTCATCCTATGCTGGAAGAGTCAGACACCAGGGTCATCCTATGCTGGAAGAGTCAGACACCAGGGTCATCCTGTGCTGGAAGAGTCAGACACCAGGGTCATCCTGTGCTGGAAGAGGCAGACACCAGGTTCAACCTATGCTGGAAGAGGCAGACACCAGGGTCATCCTATGCTGGAAGAGGCAGACACCAGGGTCATCCTATGCTGGAAGAGGCAGACACCAGGGTCATCCTATGCTGGAAGAGGCAGACACCAGGGTCATCCTGTGCTGGAAGAGGCAGACACCAGGGTCATCCTATACTGGAAGAGGCAGACACCAGGGTCATCCTATGCTGGAAGAGGCAGACACCAGGGTCATCCTGTGCTGGAAGAGGCAGACACCAGGGTCATCCTGCAGAGCCTGGATGCTGTTCAAAGAGGAGTCACAAAACTGTACATCCAATCGCCTGATGCCGATGTGCTTGTCCATGCAATCTGACGACATCACCAACTTCGCTACTTAACCTGGCACAGGAAACAAAAAAGCAGAAAATCCCACTGGCACAGATAGTCCATGCCCTCGGCGCGTGCCAAGGCCACAGCCTTGCCAGGCTCCCACGCTTCCACTGGAGCTGATCAGACAAGCAGGCTTGCAGGAAGGGCAAGCCCAAGTGTTCACTAAATACAGGGTTCTGCCAGGGTGGTGACTGCGCCAGGGTGGTAACTGCACTTGCTTCCTTGGGAGCCTCCAGGAAGCTAACAGCTGCAGCTGAAGAAGCCATCGAGGTATTTGTATGCCAGTTTTATGAACCTGGCATCACTGCAACATTAGTGCAGATCTCTGATGGAGGCTTTTCACAGAGAAGCAGCACAGGTTACCAATCACGCGAGGAGCTTTGAAGGAAGCCATGAACGCATTACCAGGCCATGGGGTGGTGCCAAGATGGTGTCCCTGAGCCACACCCACCACCTGCCACAGAGTCGGGTGGAAACTGGATGGAGGTGGGCTGGTGGCAACCACAATAAAAGAACTTGCTACTCCAACTGCTGTCACACATCTGATAAAATGTGGTGAAGAAGACATCGGCCAGTCACAGAGCCTGAACTGCTCCGAGATGTGCATGTGTGGGGCAGACGAAGAGGTGTGCAGCAATGTCAGCCATGGCCATCTCCTGGACAGACGAAGAGGTGTGCAGCAATGTCAGCCATGGGCATCCCTGGACAGACGAAGAGGTGTGCAGCAATGTCAGCCATGGGCATCCCTGGGCAGACAAAGAGGTGTGCAGCAATGTCAGCCATGGCCATCTCCTTGGCAGACAAAGAGGTGTGCAGCAATGTCAGCCATGGTCATCCCCTGGGCAGACGAAGAGGTGTGCAGCAATGTCAGCCATCCCTGGGGCTTGACGACAATGATGATGAGGACAATGGTCCTTTAATGTAAAGCTAACGGTGCAAGAGCTTGACTTGGCTGCAGTTTTGTTAGCCATGGACACGAGGCATAAACCTCATGGAGAGATGAACAGCTGTGTTTGATTATGACAGTTGAAGTTGCTTCATTATTGATGGCATTGACTTGATCATTTAAGTAACAACTGTTGGGAGGGGATATTGTGTGAATGGAGGAAAAATATACAACTACTTGAAAATAAGTCTATAGCTATATACTACGTAGCATGATAAATTAGAGCTTCTCACATGGAATAGTTCTGACTCCATTACTACACCAATACCATTGCCATCCCGAGAACACATGCTTTAACACTGCATGTAACTGAACCCACTTTGAGGTACTGTATGGTGCAGACATGTAAGAGCAGGCATCATAAATTGGTCAGAAAAAAATGGCACCAGCTATTTTTTGTAAGTTAAAATATCCCTAAAGACAGCCCAACAAGTTGCCAAAAATTAGCGCTTGATGCGAACGTGACTCCATTGGCCACCTCACTAATGTGATTTGTGAGTGTTTGCTATGTTGAGCTGATGCTCTGGTTGCTCTTCTCTTACTTATCATAATAACTTATTTGAACTCTTGTGTTAGATAATTGACTACTTAACCAGATAGCTAGCTACAACTTATTGTTTGGTTACAGTGAGTTACAGTGAGTTTACATAAAATATTATCTACAGGGCCATCTTTTTTAATGCACACACCTGACACACACCTGACCCACCTGCACACACACACCTGACCCACCTGCACACACACCTCACACACCTGCACACACACCTCACACACCTGACCTACCTGTGCACACACCTTACACACCTGACCCACCTGCACACACACCTGACCCACCTGCACACACACCTCACACACCTGACCCACCTGCACACACACCTGACACACCTGCACACACACCTCACACACCTGACCCACCTGCACACACACCTCACGCACCTGGCCCACCTGCACACACACCTCACACACCTGACCCACCTGCACACACACCTGACACACCTGCACACACACCTCACACACCTGACCCACCTGCATACACACCTGACACACCTGCACACACACCTCACACACCTGACCCACCTGCACACACATCTGACACACCTGCACACACACCTCACACACCTGACCCACCTGCACACACACCTCACACACCTGACACACCTGCACACACACCTGACCCACCTGCACACACACCTCACACACCTGACCCACCTGCACACACACCTCACACACCTGCACACACACCTCACACACCTCACACACCTGCACACACACCTGCACACACACTCCTGACACACCTTATGCTGAAAGAAGTTGGGATCCAGGTATTTGTCGAAACGCTTGGAATACAGAACCTTGGACTGCTTCCAGATGACCTTAACAAGCAAGCAAATAAACACACACAATCACAACCAGATCCTCCTTATCAAAACCAGCTCCACTATAATACTGTACTCTCAACACTGCCACAGCTGCCAGACAGCTCCACTACTATAATATTATATAGCTCTCAACACTGCCATAGCTGACAGGCAGCTCCACTATAATATTATATAACTCTCAACACTGCCACAGCTCACAGGCAGCTCCACTATAATATTATATAGCTCTGAACACTGCCACAGCTGACAGGCAACTCCACTATAATATTATATAGCTCTCAACACTGCCACAGCTCACAGGTAGCTCCACTATAATATTATATAACTCTCAACACTGCCACAGCTCACAGGCAGCTCCACTATAATATTATATAACTCTCAACACTGCCACAGCTCACAGGCAGCTCCACTATAATATTATATAGCTCTGAACACTGCCACAGCTGACAGACAGCTCCACTATAATATTATATAGCTCTCAACACTGCCACAGCTCACAGGCAGCTCCACTATAATATTATATAGCTCTGAACACTGCCACAGCTGACAGGCAACTCCACTATAATATTATATAGCTCTCAACACTGCCACAGCTGACAGGCAACTCCACTATAATATTATATAACTCTCAACACTGCCACAGCTCACAGGCAGCTCCACTATAATATTATATAACTCTCAACACTGCCACAGCTCACAGGCAGCTCCACTATAATATTATATAGCTCTGAACACTGCCACAGCTGACAGACAGCTCCACTATAATATTATATAGCTCTCAACACTGCCACAGCTGACAGGCAGCTCCACTAGTATAATATTATATAGCTCTGAACACTGCCACAGCTGACAGACAGCTCCACTATAATATTATATAGCTCTCAACACTGCCACAGCTGACAGGCAGCTCCACTATAATATTATATAGCTCTCAACACTGCCACAGCTGACAGACAGCTCCGTTATAATATTATATAACTCTCAACACTGCCACAGCTCACAGGCAGCTCCACTATAATATTATATAGCTCTGAACACTGCCACAGCTGACAGACAGCTCCACTATAATATTATATAGCTCTCAACACTGCCACAGCTGACAGGCAGCTCCACTAGTATAATATTATATAGCTCTGAACACTGCCACAGCTGACAGGCAACTCCACTATAATATTATATAGCTCTCAACACTGCCACAGCTGACAGGCAGCTCCACTATAATATTATACAGAGAATAGTATTACTATGACCTAATCATAATGAACTTAAACTTTATCTCTCGACGTTTTGACAGCCTTCATCAGGAATGTTATTATGTCAACTTGAGAGCTCATTGGAAAGAAAATAGTAACAAGACAAAAACAAACCATGTTGGCCAAAGAAGGGAAACAAAAATGTCCCCATGTATGTAACCACGGCCATCTAGAGGATCACTTATAATCACACAAACCAAATGTCCCCACGTAACCACAGCTATCTAGAGGATCACTTATAATCATGCAAACCAAATGTCCCCAGGTATGTAACCACAGCCATCTAGAGGATCACTTATAATCATCAAACCAAATGTCCCCAGGTATGTAACCACGGCCATCTAGAGGATCACTTATAATCACGCAAACCAAATGTCCCCACGTAACCACAGCCATCTAGAGGATCACTTATAATAGTGCAAACCAATATCACACTGCTTTTTCAGAGTACATGATTTCATATGGTTTCATATGGTAAAGGGTCATCTAAATGTCTTCTGCACGGGAGCAGTCTTGTTTCCCATCTTATGTCAATGAATATACACATTAATGACTTCCTGAGTGCCGGAGTCAGGGAAGTGGAGCTAATTACTGCTAAAAAGAGTAATCTTAATAAAGACTACGATATCAGTGCATGCATGAGATAGAGCATGTAGTGCTGGTGTCCGTCCATGCATGAGATAGAGCATGTAGTGCTGGTGTCCATGCATGAGATAGAGCATGTAGTGCTGGTGTCCATGCATGAGATACAGCATGTAGTGCTGGTGTCCATGCATGAGATAGAGCATGTAGTGCTGGTGTCCATGCATGAGATAGAGCATGTAGTGCTGGTGTACATGCATGAGATAGAGCATGTAGTGCTGGTGTCCATGCATGAGATAGAGCATGTAGTGCTGGTGTCCATCTATCGCATGCATGGACACCAGCACTACATGCTCTACAGATGTATCTCATGCATGGACATAAGCACTGTATAATGACTAAACAACCCCCTTAACGAGGAACAAATTGGAGGCAAGTCTGGTGCCAGCAGCCAGGCTCCAATAGCATTGTATATTAGCAGTTAAAAAGCTCGTAGTTGGATCTTGGGGCTGGGCCTGCCTGCTCTGCCACGAGGTTAGTACTGGTATCTCATGGCATGTCCACTTTGCATCAGCATGTCCCGCTGCTGGCACCATTGCTCGGGGCTCTCCTGCTGTCTCCTGATGTGTTCACTGGCTCTGCTGCTGCCAAGCCCTTGTTCTCTCTGTCCCTCGTAGGCTACTCAATCTGTTCCTCGCATCTCTCTCTTTCCTCCGGCTGGTTTGTGCTGGTTCCTGTAAACTGAAACCAGCTTTTCCTTGGCCGCTGCCCAACTTTGGCTTGACTGCGCACCAGCAGCAGGCACCAGCAGGGAACAGCAGGGAACAGCACATTTAGAAAATAACAACAGACAAGAAAACAACTATCGACTCACTTCCATGTCGGACATCATGCTGACCACACCTGGCAACACTCGCTTCCATGTCGACATCATGCTGACCACACCTGGCAACACTCGCTTCCATGTCGACATCATGCTGACCACACCTGGCAACACTCACTTCCATGTCAGACATCACGCTGACCACACCTGGCAACACTCACTTCCATGTCGACATCATGCTGACCACACCTGGCAACACTCACTTCCATGTCAGACATCATGCTGACCACACCTGGCAACACTCACTTCCACGTCGGACATCACGCTGACCACACCTGGCAACACTCACTTCCACGTCGGACATCATGCTGACCACACCTGGCAACACTCACTTCCATGTCAGACATCACGCTGACCACACCTGGCAACACTCACTTCCATGTCAGACATCACGCTGACCACACCTGGCAACACTGAACACCATGTCGACATCATGCTGACCACACCTGGCAACACTCAACACCATGTCGGACATCACGCTGACCACACCTGGCAACACTCACTTCAATGTCAGACATCACGCTGACCACACCTGGCAACACTTAACACCATGTCGACATCATGCTGACCACACCTGGCAACACTCAACACCATGTCGACATCACGCTGACCACACCTGGCAACACTCACTTCCATGTCAGACATCATGCTGACCACACCTGGCAACACTCACTTCCATGTCAGACATCATGCTGACCACACCTGGCAACACTCACTTCCACGTCGGACATCACGCTGACCACACCTGGCAACACTCAACACCATGTCAGACATCACGCTGACCACACCTGGCAACACTCACTTCCATGTTAGACATCACGCTGACCACACCTGGCAATGCTCACTTCCATGTCAGACATCACGCTGACCACACCTGGCAACGCTCACTTCCATGTCAGACATCACGCTGACCAACACTCACTTCCATGTTAGACATCACGCTGACCACACCTGGCAACGCTCACTTCCATGTCAGACATCACGCTGACCACACCTGGCAACGCTCACTTCCATGTCAGACATCACGCTGACCAACACTCACTTCCATGTTAGACATCACGCTGACCACACCTGGCAACACTCACTTCCACGTCGGACATCATGCTGACCACACCTGGCAACACTCACTTTCACGTCAGACATCATGCTGACCACACCTGGCAACACTCACTTCCATGTCAGACATCATGCTGACCACACCTGGCAACACTCACTTCCACGTCGGACATCACGCTGACCACACCTGGCAACACTCACTTCCACGTCGGACATCATGCTGACCACACCTGGCAACACTCACTTCCATGTCAGACATCACGCTGACCACACCTGGCAACACTCACTTCCATGTCAGACATCACGCTGACCACACCTGGCAACACTGAACACCATGTCGACATCATGCTGACCACACCTGGCAACACTCAACACCATGTCGGACATCACGCTGTCCACACCTGGCAACACTCACTTCCATGTCAGACATCACGCTGACCACACCTGGCAACACTGAACACCATGTCGACATCTTGCTGACCACACCTGGCAACACTCAACACCATGTCGACATCACGCTGACCACACCTGGCAACACTCACTTCCATGTCAGACATCATGCTGACCACACCTGGCAACACTCACTTCCATGTCAGACATCACGCTGACCACACCTGGCAACACTCACTTCCACGTCGGACATCACGCTGACCACACCTGGCAACACTCAACACCATGTCAGACATCACGCTGACCACACCTGGCAACACTCACTTCCATGTTAGACATCACGTTGACCACACCTGGCAACGCTCACTTCCATGTCAGACATCACGCTGACCACACCTGGCAACGCTCACTTCCATGTCAGACATCACGCTGACCAACACTCACTTCCATGTTAGACATCACGCTGACCACACCTGGCAACGCTCACTTCCATGTCAGACATCACGCTGACCACACCTGGAAACGCTCACTTCCATGTCAGACATCACGCTGACCAACACTCAC
This sequence comes from Cladorhizidae sp. MBARI D1340-BT2, assembly GCA_028752905.1. NCBI lineage: Eukaryota > Metazoa > Porifera > Demospongiae > Poecilosclerida > Cladorhizidae > Cladorhizidae sp. MBARI D1340-BT2. The sequence continues at coordinate 18,064,843 of JAQNBH010000006.1, read as the reverse complement.
TTCCATGTTAGACATCATGCTGACCACACCTGGCAACGCTCACTTACATGTCAGACATCACGCTGACCACACCTGGCAACACTCACTTCCATGTCAGACATCACGCTGACCAACACTCACTTCCATGTTAGACATCATGCTGACCACACCTGGCAACGCTCACTTACATGTCAGACATCACGCTGACCACACCTGGCAACGCTCACTTCCATGTCAGACATCACGCTGACCAACACTCACTTCCATGTTAGACATCACGCTGACCACACTTGGCAATGCTCAATACCATGTCGACATCACGCTGACCACATCTGGGAACGCTCAATATCATGTCAGCTCAATACCATGTCCACATCACGCTGACCACACCTGGCAATGCTGCAGTCCATTCCAGCACTAGCATAGGCTCAGTGTAGTGAACTTCTACTTTCATGAAGCCATGAACCTACAGGTGTGGGTAGCATCAAGCTTGGCTGTGCATGAGGAGGATGCTCTGGCATTGTACTAGAATGAAGTTAAGACTGTACTTTTGTGTATGCACACTCAGACAATGCAACGCACAGTCACAGCACAATGCATGTGTCCTGGCATCTCAGGCTCCACACAAGGTAATGTTAAAGTCGAACCAACACTGTTACTAGAGACTAGAGACCCTCTCACACACACACACACACCACACACACACACACACACACACACACATGTGGGGGCAAATCCCACCACCACCTCCCTCACCTGGTAGGAGTATGTGATGACCTTATCCACCTCTAGCTTCACTTTGACCTCGTTAGTTAAGTTCACCTCCACAATCTAGAACATACAGACACCACAGAGAGAAACAGGCAGACAGAAGGGATAGAGACACAGACAGAGAATCAGACAACAAAACTAACCAGACAGAAAAATAGAGATCCACATGGATGGGCAGACTCACACAGGCAGGCAGGCAGGCCCAGACAGACACACACAGAGACAGACAGACATATAGACAGACAGACAGACAGACACAGACAGACAGACAGTGGTAACAACCAAATGGGCAGGAGTTAGCGGCAGCAGCCAGTGCTTCATGCAGGGATTGTGTAAAGATGGCGGAGCAGAGGAAGTTTAGCACACAGATACAGCAGCAACCATGAAAATCTTCAAGTTGTATTGCTTTAGACCAGTGGTTCTCAACCACGGCTCCCAGGACCGCGTGCGGCCCTCAAGTATTCTTCAGGCGGCCGTCAACCTTCTTTTTTTAAACATAATAAAAACATCTAATTTATTAGAAAATCCTCGCTGGCACCAAAATTAATTTTTTTGAAAAATATCAAGCACAAGACTGTCTTCAACTGAAATCACACTATTTTCGTTCATTCACTGACTTGAGCTTGTGACAACTGTAGCGTAGAGTCATTAGACATTGTGATACACGCGCGCAACACACTGGCAAGAAATGATTGTTCAGACAGACCAATCACAGAACAGTAAATGAGCATTATTGATCTGCACGTGCTATGACCTTCGATTACCGGCATTGGTAAAGCTAGGCCACTCAGTCAGGCATTATTCATTCTTTCATCGGCGCATTAATTATCACCCACTGTCATGGCGGAACCACCTTCAAAGAAAGCTCGTTCACTTATGCAAGAGAAGCGTGCATTTCAAGCCAATTGGGAAGTAAAATATTTTGTGATTGAAAAAGATGGCAAGGCACACACCGCCTTCTCTGTCGTGTGGTGATAACGAGTTTGAAGTCGTTTAATGTTGAGAGGCACTACAAAACTCATTCTGCAGAATATGATTGCTAGCAAGGAGAATCAAGGAAAAGGAAGTTGAAATTCTTAAAGTCAGCGTGCACAAAGCAAATGAACTTCTTCAAATATGTAAGTTATTCTAAAGATGTAACAATGGCATCATACAGGATTAGCCACCTTCTGGCCTGCCACATGAAGCCGTATTCAGATGGCAAAATCATGAAACAGGGTATTGTCGTGTTCACTGAAGAATGTTGTTCTTCTAGCATCCAACAAAAAGCTAAGAAAATACAGCTCAGCAATGACACAGTAACTTGACGAGTTGAATGCATATCTAGTGACCTACAGTGTACATGACCAATTTCTCAGTAAGTCGAGGGATTTTGTTTGCTACTCGATCGCTCTTGACGGCACAAAAGACATTACCGATACAGAGCAATTGGCTGTGTTCATCAGGGGAGTCATGCCAGACTTCAAGATTTACGAAGAATTTCTCACGTTGCATTCCATTCATGGCTCAACAAAAGGGACAGATATATTCCGTGAATTTCGTGCAAGCCTTCAACAAGCACATTTGGATTCATCAAAGCTGTTTTCGGTTGCCACAGATGGAGGTCCTTCTATGCTTGGACAGAAAAAAGGTTTCAAGGACTCATTGCCAGATGGCGAGCTGAGGACAACTTTACTCCTGTGATATGGCACAATTGCATTATACATCAGGAAAATCTCATTGCTAAGTCACTGAAAATGGCCAATGTGACAGAGGCCGCAATATCAATCGTAAATTGGATTCGTGCAAAAACCCTGAACCATCGGAATTTCAAGCAGTTTCTGGTGGATATTGATGCTGACTATGGAGACGTGCTCATGTACACTGCTGTTCGATGGTTAGGCAGTGCCACATGCCTCAATAGGCTCTACAAACTTCTCCCAGAAATCAAAGCTTTTGCTGAAGGGAAGATAATCGTCCCTCAGCTTAGCAACAAAGAATGGATTGCTGATTTGGCTTTCGTGGTTGATATCACTGCACACCTTTCGACTTTGAACAGTGCCCTACAAGGTAAGGACAAGCTCTGCCATGAATTGTACAGCACAGTGTCTGCCTTCATTGCAAAGCTTCGCCTTTGGATGACGCAAATTGCACGTGGTAATACGACCCAGTTCCCTTCACTTTCTGAGCACAAGGACAACGTACAACGGATCATACGATAAGTACAACAGGATTGAATGCCGTTTTGATGACATCAAGGATTCCTTGCCCTTGATGAAAATATTTTCAGCACCTATGGAGATAGATGCGGCCACCGCTCCAGACGAATTTCAAATTTGGAGCTTCCAGACTTGCAGTCAAATGTGGAGCTGACATCCGCATTCAAGGTTTGTCAGCTACTTGACTTCTTGAGTCGAATCCCAGAGGGGAAATATCCTAACTTGATTGTTAATGCACAGAAAAATGCCTCTGTATTTGGTTCAACATATGTGTGTGAAGCACTTTTCAGCAAACTGGTGGGTATCAAAACAAAATATCGCAACCGATTGACTGACCATCATGTCAACCAGCTTTTGCGTACTGCATCTTCCACCATGAGTCCCCGTTTTGACAGACTAGCTGAAAGTCGAAAACAAAATCAAGTTCCACATTAAACTCCATTGCTCTACTATTTTTTGTTACGGTCTTCCCTCTATAAATATAATAACTTTTTCTTTAATTTTTTTTTTTTGGTGGGGCCCTCTAAAAAAATCCAGGCTTTGGATCTGGCCCGGATATTAAAAAAGGTTGAGAACCACTGCTTTAGACATTGGTGAGCTAACTAAACATTTTACATCCTATCTCTCACTATCTCTCACACACTTCAACCCTGATGCAGGTCAAGTCAGGTCTTCCTAGGAAAAATGTTGATACATACTGTATGTATACATGTACTAAGAGGAATTCCTCACCTGGTTCCCATTATAGCCTAGCTCCAGTTTCTTTTTGGTCCAGAGGAAATATTCCTCACCATGGTCACCAGCACTGGCTACCTCACCAACAACACCTATACAACCATGCACCAATGCCAGCTTTGTCATAGACATATGTAGACCCAAATGCAAGACAATGGCTGTACAGCATATTCATTAGTACACACAAGCAGTATCTGAAAGACACAACATACTATGCACACATGGACATACATCAATCATACCCCATATGGGAAGGTCATCTTCATCCAAGCAATGATCCGTGAAGATACGTAGTTTAACCACAACATGCAAGGAAAGGACAGGGAAATGGTTAGGACTGAGTTAGTATACTTACACCATGTTACATGCAGAACACAGTGACAATGGTGTGTGAATGTGTAGTGAGTGAGGGTTCATAAGTGTGTGCTAGTGAGTGTATTTGTATGCATCTGTGAGTGTGTGTGTGTGTGTGTGTTTGTTTGTGTGTGTGTGTGTGTGTGTGTGTGTGTGTGTGTGTGTGTGAGTGAGTAAGTGGTGAATTGTGTGAATATGAACATGTGAGTGAGTGTTGAGTGTGTGAGTGTGTATGTATGTGAGTAATGAATATGCATGTATTTACGTGCAAGTGATGGGGGGGTGTGAGTATGTATGTGAGTAATGAATATGCATGTATTTACGTGCAAGTGATGGGGGGGGTGTGGGGGGAGGGGGATAAGGGAAATGGGGTTGAGTAGCTGAGTATGAGGAGTGCAGAGTGGCGTGTGTGACTGATCAGGTGACAAGAGTGAGCTCTCCTAGGGGGTGTGGCTAATAGAGGAAGCCGGCAAGTGACCTGTGACCTTGGTAACCACAGACGTATGTACACATGGACCATACCTATATACATCTGGTACCAGTAGTAGTGCTTGATAGCGTAGGTCAGGGCCTTCATCCTGTCTGCTGTCATTCGTATCTGGCAGAAATCTTTAGTGGCCACAGGATCTGCACAACAATGGGCAAGACTAAATCAAGACCCACCCTGCCCAGAAAACTCTACTACTAAGTTCCGAAGCAAGTGGTGCTAGTGAACTTGTGCCACCACACAACATAGCTAGCTAGACAGATGGGCTTGCTCTACACAGCATAGCTAGCTAGACAGATGGGCTTCCTCTACACAACATAGCTAGCTATACAGATGGGCTTGCTCTACACAGCATTGCTAGCTATACAGATGGGCTTGCTCTACACAGCATTGCTAGCTAGACAGATGGGCTTGCTCTACACAACATAGCTAGCTAGACAGATGGGCTTGCTCTACACAACATAGCTAGCTAGACAGATGGGCTTGCTCTACACAGCATACATGTAGCTAGCTAGACAGATGGGCTTGCTCTACACAGCATAGCTAGCTAGACAGATGGGCTTGCTCTACACAACATAGCTAGCTAGACAGATGGGCTCGCTCTACACAGCATAGCTAGCTAGACAGATGGGCTTGCTCTACACAGCATAGCTAGCTAGACAGATGGGCTTGCTCTACAGAGCATAGCTAGCTAGACAGACGGGCTTGCTCTCTTAGTTGCAACAACACAAACAGGGACTCCTAGACCCTAGCTGGGAAGGATGCAGTGGAGGTGATGGTGAAAGGTACATGGCAAGGTTGCGAGTAGCAAACTGTGACCGATTTCTACATATCATGCCACTCTTGGAGAGAAACCTATATTGGTACAACCTACTGTGTAAAATGTCTGACAGCAACAACATCCCTCCCCCAATTTTTTTTTGGACAGATCAGCCCAAACTGGATTGGTGGCTTCTTGGCATCCTAAACAATGGCTTCAGCCGCTGCTAGCTTCAGCCACTGCTAGCTTCAGCCACTGCTAGCTTCAGCCACTGCTAGCTTCAGCCGCTGCTAGCTTCAGCCAGTGCTAGCTTCAGCGACTGCTAGCTTCAGCCACTGCTAGCTTCAACCACTGCTAGCTTCAGCCACTGCTAGCTTCAGCCACTGCTAGCTTCAGCCACTGCTAGCTTCAGCCACTGCTAGCTTCAGCCAGTGCTAGCTTCAGCCAGTGCTAGCTTCAGCCAGTGCTAGCTTTAGCCAGTGCTAGCTTCAGCGACTGCTAGCTTCAGCCGCTGCTAGCTTCAGCCACTGCTAGCTTCAGCCAGTGCTAGCTTCAGCCACTGCTAGCTGCTAGCTTCAGCCACTGCTAGCTTTAGCCAGTGCTAGCTTCAGTCACTGCTAGCTTCAGCCACTGCTAGCTTCAGCCACTGCTAGCTTCAGCCACTGCTAGCTCTAGCCAGTGCTAGCTTCAGCCACAGCTAGTTTCAGCCACTGCTAGCTTCAGCCACTGCTCACTGCTAGCTTTAGCCACTGCTAGCTTCAGCCACTGCTAGCTTCAGCCACTGCTATTCAGCCGCTGCTAGTTTCCAGACAGTGTGAATCCTTCATAATATGCTATAGCACACTGGCAGACCTAAAAACAGTAAAAAAATGTGAGAAATCCTTGAGATCCATCTCATTTCTCTCGTATATCACAAGGGTACAATAGGCCAGTCATAAAAACTAGCTGTTGTTGATGTATTGCTAGCTGTTGATATAATTGCTAGCTGTTGTTGATGTATTGCTAGCTGTTGTTGATGTATTGCTAGCTGTTGTTGATGTATTGCTAGCTGTTGTTGATGTATTGCTAGCTGTTGTTGATGTATTGCTAGCTGTTGTTGATGTATTGCTAGCTGTTGTTGATGTATTGCTAGCTGTTGTTGATGTATTGCTAGCTGTTGTTGATGTATTGCTAGCTGTTGTTGATGTATTGCTAGCTGTTGTTGATGTATTGCTAGCTGTTGTTGATGTATTGCTAGCTGTTGTTGATGTATTGCTAGCTGTTGTTGATGTATTGCTAGCTGTTGTTGATGTATTGCTAGCTGTTGTTGTTGTGTTGCTAGCTGTTGTTGATGTATTGCTAGCTGTTGTTGATGTATTGCTAGCTGTTGTTGATGTATTGCTAGCTGTTGTTGATGTATTGCTAGCTGTTGTTGATGTATTGCTAGCTGTTGTTGTTGTGTTGCTAGCTGTTGATGATGTATTGCTAGCTGTTGTTGATGTATTGCTAGCTGTTGTTGATGTATTGCTAGCTGTTGTTGATGTATTGCTAGCTGTTGATGTATTGCTAGCTGTTGTTGATGTGTTGCTAGCTGTTGTTGATGTATTGCTAGCTGTTGTTGATGTATTGCTAGCTGTTGTTGATGTATTGCTAGCTGTTGTTGATGTATTGCTAGCTGTTGTTGATGTATTGCTAGCTGTTGTTGATGTATTGCTAGCTGTTGTTGATGTATTGCTAGCTGTTGTTGATGTATTGCTAGCTGTTGTTGATGTATTGCTAGCTGTTGTTGATGTATTGCTAGCTGTTGTTGTTGTGTTGCTAGCTGTTGATGATGTATTGCTAGCTGTTGTTGATGTATTGCTAGCTGTTGTTGATGTATTGCTAGCTGTTGTTGATGTATTGCTAGCTGTTGATGTATTGCTAGCTGTTGTTGATGTGTTGCTAGCTGTTGTTGATGTATTGCTAGCTGTTGTTGATGTATTGCTAGCTGTTGTTGATGTATTGCTAGCTGTTGTTGATGTATTGCTAGCTGTTGTTGATGTATTGCTAGCTGTTGTTGATGTATTGCTAGCTGTTGTTGATGTATTGCTAGCTGTTGTTGATGTATTGCTAGCTGTTGTTGATGTATTGCTAGCTGTTGTTGATGTATTGCTAGCTGTTGTTGATGTATTGCTAGCTGTTGTTGATGTATTGCTAGCTGTTGTTGTTGTGTTGCTAGCTGTTGATGATGTATTGCTAGCTGTTGTTGATGTATTGCTAGCTGTTGTTGATGTATTGCTAGCTGTTGTTGATGTATTGCTAGCTGTTGATGTATTGCTAGCTGTTGTTGATGTGTTGCTAGCTGTTGTTGATGTATTGCTAGCTGTTGTTGATGTATTGCTAGCTGTTGTTGATGTATTGCTAGCTGTTGTTGATGTATTGCTAGCTGTTGTTGATGTATTGCTAGCTGTTGTTGATGTATTGCTAGCTGTTGTTGATGTATTGCTAGCTGTTGTTGATGTATTGCTAGCTGTTGTTGATGTATTTCTAGCTGCTGTTGATGTATTGCTAGCTGTTGTTGATGTATTGCTAGCTGTTGATGATGTATTGTTAGCTGTTGTTGATGTATTGTTAGCTGTTGTTGATGTATTGCTTGCTGTTGATGTTGTGTTGCTAGCTGTTGTTGTTGTGTTGCTAGCCATTGTTGATGTATTGCTAGCTGTTGTTGATGTGTTGCTAGCTTGTTGATGGACTGCTGTATTTCATGTATTGTTGTTGCACGATGATTGATGCTGTTGCTGATGGGTTTCCTGGAGGAGACAACAATGTAAATAAGCACTAGAGGTAGACCCAGACATCAACTGGAATAGCTGTTGGTGATGTCATCACAGACAGCATGTCATCATTATCGATTCAGGCTAGTGCTAAGTTGGCCTTGTGGTCTGTCCAAAGTGTCAAGAAAATGACAACAAAGTAAGCACACGCACCCACACACACACTTTCTCTCTCTCACACACTCTTTCACACATACACACTCTCTCACACACACACACAGTCACACACACAGTCACACACACACACACACACATACAACAACAACAACAACAAATTAAAATCTGGACTCTAACTTCAGGTCCATCCACCTTAAAGCTCATCTGGACCTCTAACTTCAGGTCCACCCACCTTAAAGCTGATCTGGACCTCTAACTTCAGGCCCACCCACCTTAACAGTCACAAGTGTATATATACGCAAAAAGTTGTTTATCAAATTAAAAAACCCATAAAAAATCGATCGTACCGTTCACAGACACCTTATAGAGGTCAAAAATTAGCTGCATTCTTCCCCTACGATCGTACCGAATATAAAGGCAATAGACATTCGGTAACTAGGGTAGTAATATTGAAAAGTCGGACCCATTTCAGAATTTCCAATCGTGTTGAAGATGGCCGTTCGATTGTCCTTGGATAAAGTTATTTCTCAGGTTTAGGGCGATGATTTTGGACTTTCTGAGGATGAAAGCAGTGATCAAGAAGGCTATGGCATCTCATACTACGTTGGCCAGAGCCGTGTTGACCGTGAAGCTCTGGTATCGCTTGGCAGAATAGTTGCTGATGACCTACCTTCAAGGAAGCCTAGCGCTTTCACTCGAGGTGACGATCTAGATGGAGATGAGAATACCAGCGATGAAGAAGGTATTTACAGTCAGTTTAGCTACAGTTTAGCTATAGCTAGTTTTTTTGTTAGCAAAGCAGAGCATGGAACTACAATGCTTTTACTTTCCTTGTTGCGGTAGTCCGCGGTAAAATTATTTGATGCCAATTTCTTTTATCCCCTTCAGGTTTGATGCATGAAGCGATGGATTGGGCAGCTGACAGAGCTTCATCAGCTCTGACACAATCTATTGTTGCTAGCCCTCCTATTGCTGTGATGGCTGCTTCATCACCTTCTCCATTGTTCCTACCAGTATCTGCAACTGTAGGTTGTGTAACCTCTGCATCAGGTTCTATGACTTATGTGACGTCTGTAGTCACTCCTATACTATTTCCATCATCATTATTGTCTGTTCCATCGTCATGCCCTCCTTTATTTTTACCCTCGCACTCTGTGTCCTCTTCCAGTGAAGTATGCACTCCTTCACAACCAGTTGTTCAGCTTAGTCATAGCACTAGGAGTGTTCGTCATGCTCGAGTTTGTCAGAGTAGTGGTAGTGAAATAGCTTCTAGTGCTTCAAGTTCTGCTCTGCCTTTAGCTAGTCCTCTCTTTCTTTCTGGGACTTCGCCTACCAGCATTTCTTTAGCTCCGTCTCTTGCTTCTTCTACTGTTACCTTTGATAGTCCTCCTCTAATTCTCCAGAAGAGGGTGTTTGCGTATATGGTTGAGGCATGCATTCTGAACAGCTATGTTCTAGACTCTCATGTCCGCAGAGCAGATCACCTTGCCAGGGGTTACAGGAAGAGAGATTTTTTGACCTTCCGGTTGGAGCTAGCTAAGGAACTAGTGGTATGCTTCTGCTCACGTCAGCGTGCTGGCTGCTCTCACTCAGTTCATAACGAGTGTCTAGACCGGCTGAACACCACGCTTGGGCATTGGTCAGCACTAACTGAAAAACAGCAGAGGTGTGTTGTCTGTGGTAGCAGTTGGAAACATGTCTGGAATCTCAAACCGCCATGAGACCACTTATTTGCCGTCACTGCAAAGTACCACTGTGTGTCACAAAGAGGGACTGTTTTTTCAAGTACCACACCATGGTAGACTTCACCAAGCAGTTTCCTAGTTTTTGCTTCACTTTTTTTAAATTTTACTTTCTATGGTATTTCCATTTTTCTCTCTGTTCTATGTTTCTGCTAGATGGCTGTTGTTTTGTATATGCATGTTTTTTGTTGCTATTATTGTCCTGTAATGGGAAGATGTAATAAATAATTGTTCATACAACACCAACATGATAACAATATCTTCATCAGAAAATAAATATTAAAAAATGATAAATATATGTTATGCAAGTTTTGTGAATACAATGAGTGTGTGCATAGACATATATATATAATCACATGTTGCATTGTCTAGCATAGTCGGAAGTAAGAGCTTTCATTAAGCTGTAATTACATAATGATATTCATCATTTGTGGTTGTTGCTTAGCAACATAAAGTGACCACAATGTTTGTCGACACCAATGCTATCCCATCAACCATGGTTGCTAGGGACTTTAGTGCATTCCTGATTTAATATGGATTTTTATTTGCACCGGAGTCCAATATTTAAAAAATGGCGACGGTGAATGGGTTAAGGGGGGAAGAGGGCTGAAAACACATATTTTTTCTATTTTTTTTTTATGGGCCGAAAAGGGTTCATAAAATGTCTGGAGTTCGAGTTTCAAGTTTCAGAGCAAGTGAATACTTGCATCAGAAGATATAGCCATTTTTATACAGTGCATTATTATTCCATTTCATTTCATTTCACTTCACATTGGAAGAGGTTCTCTCCCAGTCTTACCTGGCTACAATCGGGCGGTCGGCGATGATCGCCTACCCAAAATACAGTTTTTATATATCAAAATGTTGCCAATTTCATGGAGACCCTTACCAGTCGTTTGCGCAATGAATTGGCCAGGCGGGGGGGTAGTGCGCAACCTCTAAGACAAGCACGTTTTTTCACGTGTTTTTTTAGTCGGTTCGCTTGAAACTTTCACACTGTTGAGTTATGGGGAAGAGAACAGAGAAGCATTTTAAACAGAAAGGCCAAGGATTCAAGAAGAGTGACGACAAGAAGAAGAAAGCCCTACAGGCGGCTGTTGTTGAGCCTGTCACAGTAGCCGCGCCAGGCAGGTTTTAATGTTTATCTCCGTACTAAAAAGTTACTAGCTGTTTCCTTCCTTTGTTAGTGAGTCTCTTGGATCCTGTAGGTGGGATAGCGCCTTCTGTGAACCTTCACTTACCTTCCAATCAATTGCAAATGTCTGAAGAGAGGCCAGTTCCATTTGTGACTATGACCAGTGACTATGCCCAGGAAGAAGTTGGCTCTCATGGATCGTTCAGCTGCTTCTGTGGCTGTTGCTACTGGATCTACTGGCTCTACCTCTTTGGACTCGGGTGGTGTTGGAGAACTAGGTAAGGGTAATCGTATAATAAACTTAGATAGCTTAGAGAGGTCATAGAAAGGTGTAATAAGTGTATTCAATGTGGTAACTGAGCTCCCTTGCAACTGAAGCCCGTAGGGCAGGTATGGTGTCTCACTTTTTGTTCAAATTGTGGTAACACTCGAGACATCTCAAACCCTGTATCTGTAGAAGCATTCTTTGAACATCCAGTCAGTACTGGGTGCGCTCGCATTGCTGGAATTAGTCATTCTGGTCTGGAAGATATCACTGCAGTCATGGATATGTTGCCCCCTCTTGGTTCCACTTGTTTTTTTAAATATACTAGGTCAATAGGGAGTGACGCAAATGCAGTAACAGAATATTATGTTGGATGCCGCTCATAGGTTACATGGAGTGATGCAAATGCAGTAACAGAGTATTATGTTGGATGCCGCTCATAGGTTACATGATTTTTATAGGGTTAGGCATGAAGACATCATTGATGTTAGTATTACTGTTGACGGCACATGGCTTAGACAGGGCCACAAATCAAATTATGGCTTGGTTGCGGTGATGTCTTGGGACACTGGAGAAGTTTTAGATTATTATCTTATGTCTAAGTTCTGTCAAGCTTGTGCGCGAAGACCTGAAGATGAAACAGTAGCAAGTTACACGGAATGGTTTGAGGGTCACAAGGTAAAAATTGTGAAGCCAATTTTGATGGCTCTTCGGGTTCTATGGAAGTTGTAGGAACACAAACTTTTTTAGCGTTCAGTGGAGAGACTGAAGCTTAGGTACACACACATAAATTAGTGATGGGTATACAAATGCACATAAACGGTTGTTTGAAGTCGAGCCTTACGGTCCTAGTGTCTTTGGGTGGTGCTAGGGGGGTTAGTCGTGTGTCTATAGTTAAAATGCGAACCTACTATAGGGGAGCAATTAGAAAGGACGACCTAGAGGGGATGATTTGCGATGTGAAAGCGATTTTTTATCACTCTTAGTCAACTATGGAACATCCCAACACGAGTATTGTCCTACAGGAGTTTTGAGTTGGTGTAAGTTTAATCCAACTTGTGCTAAAGGTGAGGTACCACCAGTACCGATAGGCCTATGATTGCTCTGGACAAGTCTAGGAGGTTTTTGATAAATTAATGTCCGAGGATCGAGTTTTGAGTTGGTGTAAGTTTAATCCAGCTTGTGCTAAAGGTGAGGTACCACCAGTACCGATAGGCCTATGATTGCTCTGGACAAGGCTAGGAGGTTTTTGATAAATTAATGTCCGAGGATCTTTTGTGCAAATGTTTAGGTGGTTGGTTATACACAACCAAAATGAGTTTAATTCTGTTGTATGGAGTAGAGCAGGTAAGACAGAACATATGAGTGCAACAAGTGTCAGGCTTGCTGTCGAGAGGCAACAGAGTTCAATGGAGGGCGGAGCATTGTATGGTCCTGGCATGGGGGACCTGTAACATTTTATTTTGTTATGTGTCTTTTGCTTTCTATTGTCAAACAGAGATTGCTGGAAGATACTTTTGTTTATGTGTCTTTTTGTCAAGCTTAGGAATTAGTGGAGGATGACTTTTGTTTGTGTTCTATTGTTTTTCAGGGATTACTGGAGGGTGTCGGAAGACATGTGTGGAGGGTGACGATGGATGGACCTGGGCATGGGAGCCCTGCAAATGATGACGTGTTTATGTTTGCTAATTCAATATTAGCAAAGCAACATACATGTAACAAGTCTGATGCGTCTATAATTTATGTGTATGTATATATATATATATTGTTGGTTTTCAGGTTGTAGTTAGGATGTAGGATACTGCTGTTGTTGAAAAAATAAAGGACTGTGAAAAGTCAAACATTTTGTTTGTACACACAATTCTAGTAATGAGGGATGTATTCTGGTGAACAGGGGGTGTTTTTGGCAGCTGGGATGTGATTACAAACTGCTTGGACTTCAAGGCTCAATATCTCTGAAGTGATTTTTGAAAAACCGTTCAAATGATAACTTGAATATTTTTTATCCTTTGATTAAAAAAAAGATATCATTTGAAAGCAATTTTTATATTCTACAACTTGCGCGAGAGTTTTTGTTTGATAGCATTACTAAAAAAGACCTATAGATGAAAATGTAACGTGATGTCATAAAGCTATGTTCAGAAAATGAGTGAAAAAAACATTTTTTCAAAATTTCAAGACGCGCAGTTTGTAGTGCTCATTATGATTGACTAATGGACCGAATAAGAGCCTCGCAAAGGTCGTTACTGCAACGTGGTTTACTTAACGGCTTACGGTCCGCACTGGAAGAGCCTATAATGAGCTAGGAAAAAATTATGGCAAAACAAAATAACAAAAGAGACTTACCATTAGAAAGTATAGACTGCAAGCTATAATTTGATATATAAATCGGGAAACTAGAGTGAATGCGAGCAAAGATATGGTACTTTATATGAGACCACGCGATACGCAGCCTTCTTTCCCCCTTAAGGGGGATGGAACCCTTTTTTTTTTGACAAAAAGAGGTTTTTGTGTTTTGTTGCTTATATAATTGCACAACATCTATACAAGCTGTCTTTCAAATATGAAGCAATTTGGATGATCCATTGTTTGAGTTATGGTGGATTTTATCTTCATGAGTAAGACCAGTGAAGGGGGGGAGGAGACATCAAAGGGATTTTTTAAATCAACTTTCTAATCCCATAACTTTCCCCCCCTAACTTCTATACAGTTATTTTTGTTATCAAAGTGTTGCTTCTTCTGTGTGCTTTAAAATGATATGTTGAATGACTCTATAGGACCAGTATCTTGGAAGATACATGCAGAAACATTCAGGTCCCTCAAAACCTGTACCCTAATTACTAGCTCTGTGGTAATGAAATTACCCATACTAAAAGGTGATTTTCCTGATAATGTGGATTTTCGGTCTTAGGAACACCTGTATCTTTGTGAAAATTTTAGGAAAAATACTTCATTATATATCATTGTGGAGCCCTTTCTTTCCTCTATCTTTTAAGTGGAGCAAAAGCTGTTTGAAGGGTTTGTGTCACTAGTAATAATTCATATGCCAGGCATACACTACAGAGCCACTTGTACAGTGATAACCATGAGTAGTTTTCTGCACAATCTTTTGACTTAAAAGATAGAGGAAATAAAGGGCTACATGATGATATATAATGAAGTATTTTTCCTAAAATTTTCACAAAGATACAGGTGTTCCTAAGACTGAAAATCCACATTATCAGGAAAATCACCTTTTAGTATGGGTAATTTATTGGACCACAGACACACACCTTCCTCAATACTATAAATTTATATCAACTTTCTAATGCCATAACTTTTTCCCCCTTACCTCTATGCAGTTATTTTTGTTATCAAAGTGTTGCTTATTCTGTGTGCTTTAAAATGATATGTTGAATGACTGCATAGGACCATTATCTTAGAAGATACATGCAGAAACATCCAGGTCCCTCAAACCTGTACCCTAATTACTGGAACAACTCTAGCTCCAAGCCTGTGGCTTTTCACAAGCTCAAACTTGGTTGAGTGGTTTCCTTATGCTCTGAAGCGTGTATTGGGCAGACCATATTTGGCATGCGCTATACCTAGCTAAAGTTAGAGTGTGCCGTGTTGATTAGATTAGGATTTTCCCTGGGAAAATCCCTATTCTGGGAAAATCCCTATTTTACACATACGGCAGGCGCTAACTCTTGCTGTGTATAGCGCATACCAAATATAGTCTGCCCATTACACGCTTCAGAGCATAAGGAAACCACTCAACCAAGTTTGAGCTTGTGACAAGCCACAGGCATGGAGCTAGAGTTGTTCCAGTAATTAGGGTACAGGTTTTGAGGGACCTGGATGTTTCTGCATGTATCTTCTAAGATACTGGTCCTATAGAGTCATTCAACATATCATTTTAAAGCACACAGAAGAAGCAACACTTTGATAAAAAAATTAACTGTATAGAAGAAAGGGGAGAAAAGTTATGGAATTAGAAAGTTGATATAAAAAAATTCCCTTTGATGTCTCCTCCCCCCCTTCACTGGTCTTACTCATGAAGATAAAATCCACCATAACTCAACAATGGATCATCCAAATTGCTTCATATTTGAAAGACAGCTTGTACAGATGTTGTGCAATTATATAAGCAACAAAACACAAAAACCTCTTTTTGTCAAAAAAAAAAGGGTTACATCCCCCTTAAAGCTGATCTGGACCTCTAACTTCAGGTCCATCCACCTCGCAAAATCACCTTCTGGAATGATTTTTTTGTTGCAATATTCATAGCTCAACTGATGAATTTCTTTGGCTTATAGCTGATCTGGACCTCTAACTTCAGGCCCACCCACCTTAAAGCTGATCTGGACTCTAACTTCAGGCCCACCCACCTTAAAGCTGATCTGGACCTCTAACTTCAGGTCCACCCACCTTAAAGCTGATCTGGACTCTAACTTCAGGCCCACCCACCTTAAAGCTGATCTGGACCTCTAACTTCAGCTCCACCCACCTTAAAGCTGATCTGGACCTCTAACTTCAGGCCCACCCACCTTAAAGCTGATCTGGACCTCTAACTTCAGGTCCACCCACCTTAAAGCTGATCTGGACCTCTAACTTCAGGTCCACCCACCTTAAAGCTGATCTGGACCTCTAACTTCAGGTCCACCCACCTTAAAGCTGATCTGGACCTCTAACTTCAGGCCCACCCACCTTAAAGCTGATCTGGACTCTAACTTCAGGCCCACCCACCTTAAAGCTGATCTGGACCTCTAACTTCAGGTCCACCCACCTTAAAGCTGATCTGGACCTCTAACTTCAGGCCCACCCACCTTAAAGCTGATCTGGACTCTAACTTCAGGCCCACCCACCTTAAAGCTGATCTGGACCTCTAACTTCAGGCCCAGCCACCTTAAAGCTGATCTGGACCTCTAACTTCAGGCCCACCCACCTTAAAGCTGATCTGGACCTCTAACTTCAGGTCCACCCACCTTAAAGCTGATCTGGACCTCTAACTTCAGGCCCACCCACCTTAAAGCTGATCTGGACCTCTAACTTCAGGCCCAGCCACCTTAAAGCTGATCTGGACTCGAACTTCAGGTCCATCCACCTTAAAGCTGATCCGGCTCTAACTTCAGGTCCACTCACCTTTAAAATTGATCTGGAGGCCGCTGAACTCCAGCTCCACTCCCTGTAGTGCCTCGCCAATGGTCTCGTGGTGATGATTGATATTCTTCTGGGAACCCTTGCAGAAAGGCAGCATAAAGTACTTGTAGGTTTCTTGTCTGTTGTGGTAGGGGCCAACCGTGTTCATCCAGGACACTACCTCCTCACTCATCGCATACTGGGAGAGCATTTGATAGGGAAAGGAAAGATGCGTGTTGTGAGCCCGAGGAAGAGAGCAAGTGTGGGTTTGATGATGTGTGCAGTGTGTGAAGAGTGTGGTGTGTGTGAAGGGAAGGTGGGTGCATAAACATTTTTGACAAAGTAGCGCAAGTATCTGATGCAAAACTGAGGTGCAGAGTATAGGGTACAACATGTATGCACACACACGTGGGTGAGTATTATAGGGTACAACACATGTAAACACATAGGGCACAACACATCAGTGAATATAAGAGTAGAAGACAAGTGCACACAATGCATTACATACACATGGGTATAAGGGTACAACACATGTGCACACATAGGGCACAACACATGTGGGGAATATAGGAGTACAACCATCAGTGAATATAAGAGTACAAGACAAGTGCACACAATGGATTACATACACATGGGTATAAGGGTACAACACATGTGCACACAATGCATTACATACACATGGGTATAAGGGTACAACACATGTGTACATGAATGTGCAAATGATTTGCACACACATAAGTGGGGATTATAAGGGCACTGCATTTGCACTCACATGGGTGAAAATAGGGTACAATGCATGAGTGAGGAACACAAGGATACAACACATGTGCATATACATAGTTGGCTTCTCTCAGTCACTGCACCTAGCTACAAGCATCAGCAGGTCTAATAACAAACACTGAGCTTTGCTGCTGAATAAATAATCCAATGTTCAGCACTCGACCTCAGAAAATGAGAACAGACTTTGTGTGGAACTAACTTCGGCATCATTGTACCATCCATAGTTTGTGGAGTTTTCATTTCTATTATAATTTGTAATTGTAATCTTTGTATGTAATATTTTCATACACTATCCTGTACTAAAATAAAATTGTACTAAAAGTATGCAAGTCCCAAGCCTTCCATTCTCACTTGCATAAGGTTCTGCTAGGACCACCGTCAAGCATGGAGGTGGCTGTGTATGAGAGGCCTTGCATTCGCAGTGGCTGGCTATCTATTGTTGAAGCCCTCCCATGTGTAACTAGTGGGCCATAGCTCTTATTCACAATAAGCAATGGACACCTCAAGGAAGATGGTCAAGGTCTGCAAGCTTCTGTTGAGAGAAGAAGGATAAACAGCATATACAGCCTAGAAGCATTGGCAGTAGCGATGGCCGGAGTATTCACTTTGGACATCAGATCTCTTGGTTAAGACTCTTGGGGTCTGTTGAAAAACTCTTAATACATAGCAACAGATAGAAATAGCTACATCATTCCTCCAAACACAAATTTTCTGTGCACTTGCGTTGACATAAATTATTTGACACGTAATTATTACTTTTAGTTCTCAATTTTCGTAGCACATGTAGCGGATGAAAATTTCTACTAGAGAACGACAAGTTCACAAATCACAGTATTATTTATACCTGTAAGCACATAGCTGTCAGTGTCGTACATACCAACACCTCTCAGGGAGCAGTGCCAGAATTGGAGATATAGGGTCCGTACTTAGAGCTAGACGACTTCAGTTACCACAATACTTAAAAATACCTGAAATCGACGGTTCCTTTTTTAATTTTGCGGTGACATGGCAACGAAAATATTTCACAATGAAAAAGAATTATCACAACACTGAAATAATTCCGTATAGTACAGTAAGTTCCCTACTCGTATTCAGTGTCCGCTATGCTCTATTCAGTAATGTAGGATTACCCTCCTGACTTTTCTTTGGACTTTTCCAAGAGCTCATCTAGTCTTTGAAACACTCGCTATTTCTCCAGCATAGAAACTCTTTCCTAGTCCTCCATCTCTTTGAAGCAACATTGAATGCTACCATGCTCTATTAAAAATTGATCCTGTGACAGAAGTTTCATGCTAGAGTTAGCAACGAAAAAAAATATATATTTTTTTTTTAACACGAATTAAATTTAAAGAGTTACTATACTAGAAGAAACTAAAAAAAGTATGGTTCCAACTTTAGAGCTTCTGCACACTTCATTGTATGAACTTGATATATATAGCTCACAAGATAGTCTCTTGTGTGCTCTCTTTTGATGCTAAAAATGTTGGATAGGTGTAACTATGCCAAAGTCACTGCAGCTAAAGTGGGGTACCTCAAAACCCAGAGTGCCTGATTCTGCAGCTGCTATGGCTCCTGATTGGGGAGTGCTAGACAGCTGGTATCTGTATAGCTGGTATCTGTAGCAATAGGCAGCTCTACAGTTTTCATTAAGCGCTAAAATGTGAGCAAGTGGTCAACAAATGCCATCGTGACCCATCGGGTGTGCCATGCTTTTGTACTTACTCATATTAGCGTCTAATGTTGATCATATAGACATCTTCTTCTTGCCATAGTTACTAATTATAGCAGTCTAGCACTTCCCAATCAGAAGCCTGTTGGAAAATCAGGCACTCCGATTGTGAGGTCCGCCACTCAGCATCAAAAGAGAGCACACAGTGGGACCTATCTTTTTAGCTACGTTCATAAAGTGAAGTGTGCAGAAACTATGGAGCTCTAAAGTCATGACAACAAGTTGTTGTTTTTATTATAGTCTCCCAACCCCCTTAACCCAGCCCCCTTAACAACAAAATTTAGCCAATTTGCAGTTCCTGTGCTTCCTTTTAGGCACTAAAATTGTAGCTATGGTAACCACACCAGTTACATGCACCCAAAACTGGCATCTCTGAAATTTAATCGGAAGAGCACCAGATGCCATGCAGTCCAACTCATTCACTCATTCAAGGTTGCTTTGTGTGGTAGTGGTGATATTAGCTCCAATTATTACAAACCCATTAATGTCGTCGGGGGGGGGAACGATGGAATTTTCATTTCAGAAATTCCCACATTATTGTGACTACTAGATTTACTGCACATGTGTGTGCAAATACCGTACAGGACAACTGTTATACTGTCTAGCCTCTACAATCAGCCAAATACCAGCATCTTATTCAAGGATAACACAAATACATATAGATACTGTGTACATAGGCAACAGCTTAAGTTTTCCATGGCAATCTGTGGCCGGTTCACCTACGACGCAAGAGCTTAGGTTGCATCATCGCATAGGA
Organism: Cladorhizidae sp. MBARI D1340-BT2; assembly: GCA_028752905.1. Classification (NCBI taxonomy): domain Eukaryota; kingdom Metazoa; phylum Porifera; class Demospongiae; order Poecilosclerida; family Cladorhizidae; species Cladorhizidae sp. MBARI D1340-BT2. Next base: position 18,045,121 of record JAQNBH010000006.1, on the reverse strand, counting down.
ATAGAAACACACATCCTAGATCAATGTTATGAATGATGCAGCTTGCATCATTCTGTGTAGTGACCTCAGCGGGTGCTTCCAGTAATCCAAACAAAACAAACCAATCTGGCAGATAGTGAACTTACAACATGACTGTGTTCATCTGCTCTGGAAGTACTTGTTAGCAAATACAGAAGAACTATACAGCACTTTAACTTCAGTACTGTCGGTGGCATTCCAAACCTAACAAGGGAACGAGGAAAAGAACGTTTGTTCCAATAAATGCACACCGATAGGTATTGAGCCGCGTTAGCCAGTCTATTATAAACACACACTACCATTAGTTGGATACCCTATCTCTCTGAAACAGCTTTAAAGCGTTACATCTTACTTCAAACTCAGCAAACTGCGAGAACTTATTTGTTCGACATCAGAGGGTAGCGTATATGCCAAGTCAGCAAAATTGGGTTCGCGACCTCATTTCTTCTACACGAACATGTCGAGCCTCAATAAACCTCTTCGCCACCTGAGCAACAAGGAGCATCCGTTGCGTGTGCAATATCACTCTGGCCTGGGAAGTGGAGGCACAGATGAGATTCTGAGGCCTCTCCTTATGACTGTGGGTAATCAGGGCAGGTGCTACAGAATAGTGAAGGATAACTTTGGAAGGAGAGAGTCCGACCAGGAACACTATGGTGTGATGATCCATGGGAACGGTGATGCCAGCCCGCACTTGCCTGCCTTCCAAGGTTAATTGCACCATATGGCCACCTTTATATTCACAAGCCATTAGCACTGATCCAAAACATATTTGGTAGCAGTACCTACAATGCACATACATGTTCAGTACTACACAACTTTCTAGGACAATGCAGCAGGGTACTTGGGATACATGGATATCCCTGGAGGGAGTGTGACTGAATATGTGTCATGGATCCTGGAATCATCAAAGGCTTGGGCTAGGGTCATTCTAAGGCACTCTAGGCCTAGGGATATTCTAGGATTAAGATTATTCTAAGGCTAGGGCCAGGGAGAAAGATATGGTTTTCTAGGGCTAGGGCTAGAGGTATTCTAAGGCTATGACCAGGGTTGGAGGTATATCAGGACTAGAGCTGGATATTCCCAGGATACAAGTTGTCCGGCATCCATGCTGAATGGTCAGTAACCCTCACTAGTGACATACGGTATAGTATCCCTGGAATCATGAAATGTCCTGGGAAACGTGGCAGTACTAGACGCCCCTGTGTGTGTGTGTGCGTAATTGAAAAGGTCACATGAAAAAAATGGCCCAGGCCCTCGATTAACAACATACATATATACATACATGAAAGGTTGGTGTTGTTTTGGGCAGGTGTTTTTTGTGTTTGTGTGTTTTCCAGTATAATTTTTGTGTTCCCTTCCTAAGCACTCGAAAGACTGTGCTTAAAAGAAGCTTCAAAGCTTCACCATAGAGAAGAAGGGTTTGGAAATGCAAATTTTTTTTGCAAATTTATCCTGAAAGAGGATGATACATGTAGACCAAGGCTGAAGCAAAGATGTTCGGGCTAGGAATGGGACAGTGGAGTAAAGCATTGTGCAGTTTCCTCGGTGATGGAAAAGCTCTCAATCAACAAGGAGTAGAAGATGTGGGGACAGCAGGCACTTGACAAGTTTGACAGGAACAAAAGAAAAACCAGAAACCTTTTGGTTTGGAGTTATTGAGTAAAGATTCCTGAATTTTTTCTTGTTTTTTTAATCATTTTGTCTGTTTTTTTCCAGTATAATTTTTGTGTTCCATTCTCTAAGTCAGCACTCGAAAAAGAGAACGCTGTTGAATTAACAGGTTCTAACTATTGCTATCAGAAGATATAAACACCTAATATTATGGTGTATATATGCTTTCTAATGCATCCCTAATCCCTATGCAAGTGATCCCCATCCGTTTCCAACCACTCTCCCTTTTGTTTCTATGGGCACAGTATTATCGGCCCTCAGGTGTGTATGTTACAGTACTTCTTGCTTTTGTATATGGGATGCCGTTCATATAGGAATTTTACACACATCTCCAAGACTTATCTCCAAGACTTATTGTAATTTTTTCTTAGTCATTGTTGTATGTTTTGTATTTTGCTGTTCTGCTGCACATAAGGATGGAGTTTAGGTCACTATTCAAAGCAAATTTAAATTGAGGGAAAAGGGGTGTCCCTGCTTTAGAGCTCCCTAACTCTCACATGGTTCATAGTTTTGGTGCTCGTCTAAGAGTGCTTTCTTTGTCACTAGAAGTGTGTAGGTCTAGCAACCACCACAATCTAGATGAGTTGGCCCTGAATCTCACAAATTTGTGAGGCCACTATCAAGTTACCCATCTGTTTTAATGGAAATAGGAAGCTGTGAACTATGTAGGAGGTTAGGAAGCTCTGAAGGAAGGACAAACTCCCCCCCCCCCCCTAGATTTCTGCCTTGCAGTAGTTAGCTGAGGGTTTTTCCCCTGAATAAACTGTCCATGCAGATGATGTGTATGACGAGGGACAAGACTCGATGATGGAGAAGGAGGGGATGGAACAAATTCCAGGTGGAGGCTATTCTCTCTCTCTGGCCGTCCCTTCAATCTTCTTCAAGTACATCATTGGAGTCAGGGGGGCTACTCGCGCCAACATTGAGCAGGAGACCAAGTGCAGACTTAGGATACCCCAAAGAGGCCAGGATGGTAACCTAGGTGAGTGAGAGGGTGGGGTTTGGCAATCGGTGGTGGTGTAGTTATTGTTGGAGATGTTCGTGGTAGTGGTGGTGGTAGTGATGTTGGTGGTGGTAATAGTGGTGGCAGTGGTGGTGATGTAGTGTTGCTGAGGTTGATGGTGGTGGTGGTGATGTAGTGTTGTTACTGCTGAGGCTGAAGTTGGTGATGGTGATATAGTGTTGTTACTGCTGAGGTTGGTGGTGGTGGTGATATAGTGTTGTTGCTGCTGAGATTGATGGTGGTGGTGGTGATGTAGTGTTGTTGCTGCTGAGGATGGTGATGGTGATGTAGTGTTGCTGCTGCTGAGGCTGAAGGTGGTGATGGTGATGTAGTGTTGTTACTGCTGAGGTTGATGGTGGTGGTGGTGGTGATGTAGTGTTGTTGCTTCTGAGGTTGATGGTGATGATGGTGATGTAGTGTTGTTGCTGCTGAGGTTGATTGTTGTGATGGTGATGTAGTGTTGTTGCTGCTGAGGTTGATGGTGATGATAGTGATGTAGTGTTGTTGCTGCTGAGGTTGCTGCCGAGGTTGATGGTGGTGGTGGTGATGTAGTGTTGTTGCTGCTGAGGTTGATGGTGGTGGTGGTGATGTAGTTTTGCTGGTGCTGAGGTTGATGGTGGTGATGTAGTGTTGTTGCTGCTGAGGTTGATGGTGGTGATGTAGTGTTGCTGCTGCTGAGGTTGATGGTGCTGGTGGTGATGTAGTGTTGTTGCAGCTGAGGTTGATGGTGGTGGTGGTGATGTAGTGTTATTGCTGCTGAGGTTGATGGTGGTGGTGGTGATGATGTAGTGTTGTTGCTGCTGAGGTTGATAGTGATGGTGGTGGTGATGTAGTGTTGTTGCTGCTGAGGTTGATGATGGTCGTGGTGATGTAGTGTTGCTGCTGCTGAGGCCTAAGGTGGTGGTGTTGATGTAGTGTTGTTGCTGCTGAGGTTGATGGTGGTGGTGGTGATGTAGTTTTGCTGGTGCTGAGGTTGATGGTGGTGGTGGTGATGTATTGTTGTTGCTGCTGAGATTGATGGTGGTGATGGTGATGTAGTGTTGTTGCTGCTGAGGTTGATGGTGATGTAGTGTTGTTGCTGCTGAGGTTGATGATGGTGGTGGTGATGTAGTGTTGTTGCTGCTGAGGTTGATGGTGGTGGTGGTGATGTAGTGTTGTTGCTGCTGCATGGTTAATGGTGGTGGTGGTGGTGGTGATGTAGTGTTGCTGCTGCTGAGGTTGAAGGTGGTAATGGTGATGTAGTGTTGTTGCTGCTGAGGTTGATGGTGGTGGTGGAGATGTAGTGTTGTTGCTGCTGAGATTGATGGTGATGGTGGTGATGTAGTGTTGCTGCTGCTGAGATTGATGGTGATGGTGGTGATGTAGTGTTGCTGCTGCTGAAGTTGATGGTGGTGGTGATGTAGTGTTACTGCTGCTGAGGTTTATGGTGGTGGTGGTGGTGGTGGTGTAGTGTTGTTGCTGTTGAGGTTGATGGTGGTTGTGGTGATGTATTATTGCTGCTGCTGAGGTTGGTGGTGGTGGTGGTGATGTAGTGTTGTTGCTGTGTTGAGGGTGGTGGTGGTGGTGATGTAGTGTTGTTGCTGATGAGGTTGATGGTGGTGCTGATGTAGTGTTGTTGCTGCTGAGGTTGATGGTGGTGGTGGTGATGTAGTGTTGTTGCTGCTGAGGTTGATGGTGGTGGTGCTGATGTAGTGTTGTTGCTGCTGAGGTTGATGGTGGTGGTGGTGATGTAGTGTTGTTGCTGCTGAGGTTGATGGTGGTGGTGGTGATGTAGTGTTGTTGCTGCTGAGGTTGATGGTGGTGGTGGTGATGTAGTGTTGTTGCTGCTGAGGTTGATGGTGGTGGTGGTGATGATGTAGTGTTGTTGCTGCTGAGGTTGATGGTGGTGGTGGTGGTGATGTAGTTTTGTTGCTGCTGAGGTTGATGGTGGTGGTGATGATGTAGTGTTGTTGCTGCTGAGGTTGATGGTGGTGGTGGTGATGTACTGTTGTTACTGCTGAGGTAGATGGTGGTGGTGGTGATGTAGTGTTGTTGCTGCTGAGATTGATGGTGGTGGTGGTGATGTAGTGTTGCTGCTGCTGAGGTTGATGGTGGTGGTGGTGGTGATGTAGTGTTGTTACTGCTGAGGTACTGTAGATGGTTGTGGTGGTGGTGATGTAGTGTTGTTGCTGATGAGGTTGATGGTGATGTAGTGTTGTTGCTGCTGAGGTTGATGGTGGTGGTGGTGATGTAGTGTTGTTGCTGCTGTGGTTGATGGTGGTGGTGGTGATGTAGTGTTGCTGCTGCTGAGGTTGATGGTGGTGATGGTGATGTAGTATTGCTGAGGTTGATGGTGGTGGTGGTGATGTAGTGTTGCTGCTGCTGAGGTTGATGGTGGTGATGTAGTGTTGCTGCTGCTGAGGCTGAAGGTGGTGGTGGTGATGTAGTGTTGTTGCTGCTGAGGTTGATGGTGGTGGTGGTGATGTAGTGTTGTTGCTGCTGAGGTTGATGGTGGTGATGGTGATGTAGTGTTGCTGAGGTTGATGGTGGTGATGGTGATGTAGTGTTGTTGCTGCTGAGGTTGATGGTGGTGATGGTGTTGTAGTGTTGCTGCTGCTGAGGTTGATGGTGGTGATGTAATGTTGTTGCTGCTGAGATTGATGGTGGTGATGTAGTGTTATTGCTGCTGAGGTTGAAGGTGGTGGTGATGTAGTGTTGCTGCTGCTGAGGTTGATGGTGGTGGTGCTGATGTAGTGTTGTTGCTGCTGAGGTTGATGGTGGTGGTGGTGATGTAGTGTTGTTGCTGCTGAGGTTGATGGTGATGGTGGTGGTGATGTAGTGTTGTTGCTGCTGAGATTGATGGTGGTGGTGGTGATGTAGTGTTGTTGCTGCTGAGGTTGATGGTGATGTAGTGTTGTTGCTGCTGAGGTTGAAGGTGGTGGTGGTGATATAGTGTTGTTGCTGCTGAGGTTGGTGGTGGTGGTGATGTAGTGTTGTTGCTGCTGAGGTTGATGGTGGTGGTGGTGATGTAGTGTTGTTGCTGCTGTGGTTGATGGTGGTGGTGATGTAGTTTTGCTGCTGCTGAGGTTGATGGTGGCGGTAGTGGTGATGTAGTATTGCTGCTGCTGAGGTTGTTGGTGGTGGTGATGATGTAGTGTTGTTGCTGCTGAGGTTGATCGTGGTGCTGATGTAGTGTTGTTGCTGCTGAGGTTGATGGTGGTGGTGGTGATGTAGTGTTGTTGCTGCTGAGGTTGATGGTGGTGCTGATGTAGTGTTGTTGCTGCTGAGGTTGATGGTGGTGGTTGTGATGATGTAGTGTTGTTGCTTCTGAGGTTGGTGGTGGTGGTGGTGATGTAGTGTTGTTGCTGCTGAGGTTGATGGTGGTGGTGATGTAGTGTTGTTGCTGCTGAGGTTGATGGTAGTGGTGGTGGTGATGTAGTGTTGTTGCTGCTGAGGTTGATGGTAGTGGTGGTGGTGATGTAGTGTTGTTGCTGCTGAGGTTGGTGTTTCAGGTCTGGTAGTGTTGGAGTTGATGATGTTGTTGCTATGTAGTTGTTAGTTCCTTTGCTGTTTGATCTGTCAGGTGTGAAGAAGCCTGAAGTAGTTGAGTTGAAATTTTGACAAAAGAAATTTAGCTGATAAAAGTTCCTGTTGCATCCTACAAACACATGCATATATATATTTATCATGTAGCTATCTACTCCACTCATAGAGAATAGTACAAATAGAACTACTGTGATATTTTACCATATCGCGTACTTGTTATTACCTACCCGATATGCGCATGCTCAGTAAAGGTTTGCGCATCCTCAGTCCCATGATAAATACATTATTGAATTGATACGGTGAAATATCACTCGTCTGATTGGCCGGTATTTTCACTCGTGCCTGCGGCACTCGTGGAAATACTAGCCACAGACTCGTGATATTTCCCCGTATCAATGTAATAATGTATATATATACATACATATAGATACATATACATACTGCATGTACATGTACATGCATATACATACATATACATACTTCATGTGCATATACATGTACATATATACATACATATACATGCTGCATGTGCATATACATATACAATATATACATACATATACATACTGCATGTGTATATACATGTACATACATATACATACTGCATGTGCATATACATATACAATATATACATACATATACATACTGCATGTGTATTTACATGTACATACATATACATACTGCATGTGCATATACATATACATGTTGAGCTGGTGTCATTTAATAGAACTTCATTGAGTCTATGTTGAGCTGGTGTCATTTAATAGAACTTCATTGAGTTATATGTTGAGCTGGTGTCATTTAATAGAACTTCATTGAGTCCTATGTTGAGCTGGTGTCATTTAATAGAACTTAATTGAGTTCTATGTTGAGCTGTTGTCATTTAATCAGTGTTTGCATTTTACCCGGGTAAAACCTATTTAACCCAACACAGTTGGTAAAACCTGTGTTTTAGGTATTTCTCCCAGGTTTACCTCTATTTTACCCATGGTTTTTACCCTTGTTTTACCCAGGTGATATAAAACACTTATTTGTAGCCCTGTCACGGCCCTGTCCCAGAGCCACTAGTGTCTGGGTGGTGGTGGATATTTAAAGGCAAGCAAATACCACAGGTCATCATTCACTGCTTACAGTTTAGTAAGTATACTGCAATTACAAAAATTAGAAAGCCCAGAAACTCGTCTTTTGCCACAGGCTCCTGCGAGGACCTCAGGAGATAGACTATTAAATCTGTTTTAACTTGCATATCAATTGGACTTTAATCCCATGAATCTTGTTTAAATATTTAAATAAATCATTGAATAAAAAATATATACTCTAGTAGACAACCTTGTCACTTGGTAAATAAATGCTGAGTGAAACACAGCTCCTGTTTTTGTCTAGTTCTTTACAGTTGCCATTTATTGAATGTCTTACTTCCTGATTACAGAATTAATTTCTTATAATATCATTACAGTTTATAATAAATCTATTGTGTCTATTATTTTATCCTGGATTGTATCCATGTTTGTGTAAAACCTGGGTAAAACCCGGGTAAAAGGTATTTAACCCAACCCGGGTTACACCCAAGCCCTGGGTAAAACCTGCGAACTCTGCATTTAATCGAACTTCATTGAGTCCTATATTGAGCTGGTGTCATTTAATAGAACTTCATTGAGTCCTATGTTGAGCTGGTGTCATTTAATAGAACTTCATTGAGTCCTATGTTGAGCCGGTGTCATTTAATAGAACTTCATTGATTCTTATGTTGAGCTGGTGTCATTTAATAGAACTTCATTGAGTCCTATGTTGAGCTGGTGTCATTTAATAGAACTTCATTGAGTCCTATGTTGAGCTGGTGTCATTTAATAGAACTTCATTGAGTTATATGTTGAGCTGGTGTCATTTAATAGAACTTCATTGAGTCCTATGGCTGGTGTCATTTAATAGAACTTCATTGAGAACTATGTTGAGCTGGTGTCATTTAATAGAACTTCATTGAGTCCTATGTCGAGCTGGTGTCATTTAATAGAACTTCATTGAGTCCTATGATGAGCTGGTGTCATTTAATAGAACTTCATTGACTTCTATGTTGAGCTGGTGTCATTTAATAGAACTTCATTGAGTCCTATGTTGAGCTGGTGTCATTTAATATAACTTCATTGAGTCCTATGTTGAGCTGGTGTCATTTAATAGAACTTCATTGAGTCCTGTTTGAGTTGGTGACACAGCAGGTAAAGGGTCGGCTATGCAAGACTAGTCTCAATGGTGAGCTGATGGAATTTTTAGTAGCCTAGCACAGAGTAAGCTGCCACAATACTTCCCCAGAACACAGGTGAAGGTTGGGCATCTCCTAGGTCTAGTAACCACATGACTCAATGTGCAGGTGAGGTCTTTTGTTCTGCCTTAACCACCCATGCAGAAGCTAATCTTCTGATGGTGCAGCCTTGTCTCTGTGTGTCCAGGTAGTCGGGACTGACTGGATGCTAACTCGGTTATGAACAATGCTAGAGTACTTTAAGGATTCTATGTTGTCCAGACGAAGACCGAAGTATTTCGATCGGCACTAAAAACGATAAAGCTGATTGAAAGAGAATCTTAAAGTCTCAACGAACTCTCACTTGACATAACGAAACTGCAACGACCTCAATAATCAACCTGAATTTTGCCTCTGTTGACGTTTCGGCTAGTCATCAGGTTATTCCTGATGAACTAGAGCATCGTGTCGGAACATCGAGAAAGTAAATTTTAAATTGATTATTGAGAAGGTCGTTGTAATGCTTAAGGGCATATATTTGATGTCAGCTGAAAGATAATCCTACAATGCTAGAATCGTTAGTTACACATAAACCAGTTCAAGTGTAAGGCTACATCACTAACAAATAACTGTATACAGAATACTTATGGTGCGCATGGCTTCAAGTTCAGGCTCTTGAAAGTGGCCCCAGCAGCCAGGCAAGTCCATTCCACAGTCTCGATAGCACCTTTCCTTTGTAGATATATACATCTAAATGCAGAAAGGAAGATAAGTACATGGATGCAGACAACCACAGGGTTCTGAGTAGAATCCTATAGTAGTGATTCCTTATGTAGTAGTGAGTGAAGACACGTCAGGAGGGCCTGCAGATCAGAAAGAACCCTGACAGCAGTCCTTTGCAGCTGTGGGTAGAGCAACAGAAGACTGGAGACCCAGTGAAATAACATCAAGATGCCTGTAAAAGTGTGCTAGAAGGAGCGGTTCAATGGAGACTGTGACTGTGGAATGGATATGCCTGGCTGCTGGGAGCCATTCCTAACACAGAGATAGCATGGTCCATAGTGAAATTGGGTATGGTGGTATTAACATGAGATACTGTAGCATGGTCCATAGTGAAATTGTGTATGGTGGTATTAACATGAGATAGCATGGTCCATAGTGAAATTGGGTATGGTGGTATTAACATGAGATAGCATGGTCCATAGTGAAATTGGGTATGGTGGTATTAACATGAGATAGCATGGTCCATAGTGAAATTGTGTATGGTGGTATTAACATGAGATAGCACGGTCCATAGTGAAATTGGGTATGGTGGTATTAACATGAGATAGCACGGTCCATAGTGAAATTGGGTATGGTGGTATTAACATGAGATAGCATGGTCCATAGTGAAATTGGGTATGGTGGTATTAACATGAGATAGCACGGTCCATAGTGAAATTGGGTATGGTGGTATTAACATGAGATAGCATGGTCCATAGTGAAACTGTGTATGGTGGTATGGTATTAGATCTAGCTCTAATGTTTGTTGTCCAAAGGCTGTGGTTATTTTCCCCCAAGCTTCCCAGTGTATCCTGGGACTGGGGTTAGTTGAAATTGTACTTTATGTTCATAGAGTTGATGACGGATGATGATGCTAGAGGAAGAGCTTCCTTAATTCTCCATCTCCTCTCATAACTCAATTATAATAATTATAATAATATATACACTAAAAATAGATTCAGCTATGTAGCAAGAATGATCATGTGTATGTGTGTGTGTGTGTGGTTGCCAAGAGTGAGGCATGGTCCAAGTTTTGTTGAAAAGGATAGAATGCATGCATACAGTACATGCATGTAGCATACACAAATTCCATACAATACAAGCACTACGAGCAATTGAAATGTAATATATGTAGGGACCTTCACTATGAACACATGAAATGTTAAATTGCTGTTACTTTTGGGCATGATTTGACCAACTGACATGCCCACCTAGTACTAGCTCCCCCACATGCACAAGGTTAATTGTGATCCAGGCTCTCCATTCCTTCCACAGTGATTGAAGGATCCACCCCGGCTACTGTTTCACATGCCAAGCAGCGTGTGGACATAGTGGTGTGGACCAATCGCTTCAAAGAGGAGCCAAACTACTTCATATCAGTGCCTCTCAACACCCCGCAACTCATGGAGCAACTGAAGCGCTTCCAGAAGGAAGTCCTGGAAACTTGTGGACAGGTATGGCCAGAAGTTGTTGAAGTGTCCACCTGTGTGGAGCATGCATTCAAACATGGCACGGCCAGAAGTTGTTGAAGTGTCCACCTGTGTGGAGCATGCATTCAAACATGGCACAGCCAGAAGTTGTTGAAGTGGCTACCTGTGTGGAGCATGCATTCAAACATGGCATGGCCAGAAGTTGTTGAAGTATCAACCTGTGTGGAGCATGCATTCAAACATGGCACAGCCAGAAGTTGTTGAAGTGGCCACCTGTGTGGAGCATGCATTCAAACATGGCACGGCCAGAAGTTGTTGAAGTGGCCACCTGTGTGGAGCATGCATTCAAACATGGTACGGCAAGAAGTTGTTGAAGTATCCACCTGTGTGGAGTATGTATTCAAACATGGTATGGCCAGAAGTTGTTGAAGTGGCCACCTGTGTGGAGCATGCATTCAAACATGGTACGGCCAGAAGTTGTTGAAGTATCCACCTGTGTATTCAAACATGGTATGGCCAGAAGTTGTTGAAGTGTCCACCTGTGTGGAGTATGCATTCAAACATGGTACGGCCAGAAGTTGTTGAAGTATCCACCTGTGTGGAGCATGCATTCAAACATGGTACGGCCAGAAGTTGTTGAAAGTGTCCACCTGTGTGGAGCATGCATTCAAACATGGCACTGTCAGAAGTTGTTGAAGTGGCCACCTGTGTGGAGCATGCATTCAAACATGGCACGGCCAGAAGTTGTTGAAGTGGCCACCTGTGTGGAGCATGCATTCAAACATGGCACGGCCAGAAGTTGTTGAAGTGGCCACCTGTGTGGAGCATGCATTCAAACATGGCATGGCCAGAAGTTGTTGAAGTGGCCACCTGTGTGGAGCATGCATTCAAACATGGCACGGCCAGAAGTTGTTGAAGTGGCCACCTGTGTGGAGCATGCATTCAAACATGGTACAGCCAGAAGTTGTTGAAGTATCCACCTGTGTGGAGCATGCATTCAAACATGGCACGGCCAGAAGTTGTTGAAGTGGCCACCTGTGTGGAGCATGCATTCAAACATGGCACGGCCAGAAGTTGTTGAAGTGGCCACCTGTGTGGAGCATGCATTCAAACATGGCATGGCCAGAAGTTGTTGAAGTGGTCACCTGTGTGGAGCATGCATTCAAACATGGCACGGCCAGAAGTTGTTGAAGTGGCCACCTGTGTGGAGCATGCATTCAAACATGGCACGGTCAGAAGTTGTTGAAGTGGCCACCTGTGTGGAGCATGCATTCAAACATGGCACGGCCAGAAGTTGTTGAAGTGGCCACCTGTGTGGAGCATGCATTCAAACATGGCACGGCCAGAAGTTGTTGAAGTGGCCACCTGTGTGGAGCATGCATTCAAACATGGCACGGCCAGAAGTTGTTGAAGTGGCCACCTGTGTGGAGCATGCATTCAAACATGGCACGGTCAGAAGTTGTTGAAGTGGCCACCTGTGTGGAGCATGCATTCAAACATGGCACGGTCAGAAGTTGTTGAAGTGGCCACCTGTGTGGAGCATGCATTCAAACATGGCACGGCCAGAAGTTGTTGAAGTGGCCACCTGTGTGGAGCATGCATTCAAACATGGCACGGTCAGAAGTTGTTGAAGTGGCCACCTGTGTGGAGCATGCATTCAAATATGGCACGGTCAGAAGTTGTTGAAGTGGCCACCTGTGTGGAGCATGCATTCAAACATGGCACGGTCAGAAGTTGTTGAAGTGGCCACCTGTGTGGAGCATGCATTCAAACATGGCACGGCCAGAAGTTGTTGAAGTGGCCACCTGTGTGGAGCATGCATTCAAACATGGCACGGCCAGAAGTTGTTGAAGTGGCCACCTGTGTGGAGCATGCATTCAAACATGGCATGGCCAGAAGTTGTTGAAGTGACCACCTGTGTGGAGCATGCATTCAAACATGGCATGGCCAGAAGTTGAAGTGGCCACCTGTGTGGAGCATGCATTCAAACATGGAATGGCCAGAAGTTGTTGAAGTGGCCACCTGTGTGGAGCATGCATTCAAACATGGCACGGCCAGAAGTTGTTGAAGTGGCCACCTGTGTGGAGCATGCATTCAAACATGGCACGGCCAGAAGTTGTTGAAGTGGCCACCTGTGTGGAGCATGCATTCAAACATGGCACGGTCAGAAGTTGTTGAAGTGGCCACCTGTGTGGAGCATGCATTCAAACATGGCACGGCCAGAAGTTGTTGAAGTGGCCACCTGTGTGGAGCATGCATTCAAACATGGCACGGTCAGAAGTTGTTGAAGTGGCCACCTGTGTGGAGCATGCATTCAAACATGGCACGGCCAGAAGTTGTTGAAGTGGCCACCTGTGTGGAGCATGCATTCAAACATGGCACGGCCAGAAGTTGTTGAAGTGGCCACCTGTGTGGAGCATGCATTCAAACATGGCACGGCCAGAAGTTGTTGAAGTGGCCACCTGTGTGGAGAATGCATTCAAACATGGCACGGTCAGAAGTTGTTGAAGTGGCCACCTGTGTGGAGCATGCATTCATACATGGCACGGTCAGAAGTTGTTGAAGTGGCCACCTGTGTGGAGCATGCATTCAAACATGGCACGGTCAGAAGTTGTTGAAGAAGTGGCCACCTGTGTGGAGCATGCATTCAAACATGGCACGGCCAGAAGTTGAAGTGGCCACCTGTGTGGAGCATGCATTCAAACATGGCACGGCCAGAAGTTGTTGAAGTGGCCACCTGTGTGGAGCATGCATTCAAACATGGCATGGCCAGAAGTTGTTGAAGTGGCCACCTGTGTGGAGCATGCATTCAAACATGGCATGGCCAGAAGTTGAAGTGGCCACCTGTGTGGAGCATGCATTCAAACATGGCATGGCCAGAAGTTGTTGAAGTGGCCACCTGTGTGGAGCATGCATTCAAACATGGCATGGCCAGAAGTTGAAGTGGCCACCTGTGTGGAGCATGCATTCAAACATGGCACAGCCAGAAGTTGTTGAAGTGGCCACCTGTGTGGAGCATGCATTCAAACATGGCACAGCCAGAAGTTGTTGAAGTGGCCACCTGTGTGGAGCGCATGCATTCAAACATGGCACAGCCAGAAGTTGTTGAAGTGGCCACCTGTGTGGACTTTCTTCCTTTATTTCTCTTCTTTTTTTGGCTTGTCGCAGAGGCTGGTGCTAATTACCACAAGCAAATGTGGCAGGGTTGTTCCCTGTGAAAAAGGAGTTTATGCAAGAGGTCATTGTAACCTAGGACACTGTCCATATGCTTAGTCGAATCGCCATCTCTCTAGAAGCACGTTTGGTCTTACAGCTGCTGTTAGACTGCCATAACTTCCATATATGCAACAACAGAAAATTGCCACTGTCACTAGCATGCTTCTGTGGTGGACCCACTCAAATACAATAGACAACCTACATCTTGCACATAATTATTCTAGTATTGTTCATGATGGATCTACTGTAATATATATTTGTAGGGTTCACTGTATCACTTTACAGCACTTTCTGTATTGTACTAGATACTTGTACTAGATGCATGTACATCCGTTTTTTAGTTACTAAGGAAGCATAGGACACAATATAATAATACTAGTAGTAGTAGTAGTAGTAGAAGTAGTAGTAGTAGTAGTAGTTTAATAATAGTAGTTCTACTATTATAATTTACTCAGTCTTTTCACAGAAAAGTGTGAAAGGACTGAGTAAATTATATGAGACATGTGCATGGGTGTTCTCTTTGATTGGGTGAATCCTTGTAGGAGGGTAATATTGCTATACCTCCATACATGTCCAGTACTGCCACAGATACATCCCGATCCAGAGATGTGGGGGGGGGGGGGGGGGGGTTATGGCTAGGACTAGGAGGTGGATTCCAGGGATAGAGCAAGGCTCGGATGCTATGGCTAGTGGTAGAGGTTGGGACTAGTACCAGGTCTAGGGCAATGGCTAAAGTCTAGGGGTTTTCTAGGGGTAGGGCAAAAGAGGATTGTATGATAGTGTTTGGGGGATTCTAGGACTAGGGGGATTCCAAGGCTAAGGCAGGCTAGAGCTAAAGGTATTCTGTGGCTAGTGATGTGGGGAATTCCAAGGCTAGGGCTACTGGGAATTCCATGGCTAGGGCTAGGGGGAATTCTATGGCTAGGGCTAGGACGATGGCTAGGGCTAGGACTATGGCTATAGCCTGGGCAATTCTATGGCTAGGGCTAGGACGATGGCTAGGGCTAGGACTATGGCTATAGCCTGTGCAATTCTATGGCTAGGACGATGGCTAGGGCTAGGACTATGGCTATAGCCTGGGCAATTCTATGGCTAGGGCTAGGGCGATGGCTAGGGCTAGGACTATGGCTATAGCCTGGGCAATTCTATGGCTAGGGCTAGGACGATGGCTAGGGCTAGGACTATGGCTATAGCCTGGGCAATTCTATGGCTAGGGCTAGGACTATGGCTAGAGCCTGGGCAATTCTATGGCTAGGGCTAGGACGATGGCTAGGGCTAGGACTATGGCTATAGCCTGGGCAATTCTATGGCTAGGGCTAGGACGATGGCTAGGGCTAGGACTATGGCTATAGCCTGGGCAATTCTATGGCTAGGGCTAGGACGATGGCTAGGGCTAGGACTATGGCTATAGCCTGGGCAATTATATGGCTAGGGCTAGGACGATGGCTAGGGCTAGGACTATGGCTATAGCCTGGGCAATTCTATGGCTATGGGTATTCTAGGCTAGGGAGATTCTAGGCTAGGGCTAGTACCGGGACTAGGGCCAAGAGTATTCTAGGCCCGAGGATAAGGGCTAGGGTTTTTCTAGGGCTATGGATATGTGGAAATATCCGGGCCATTTTAGTGGAGGCTTTGGTAGTATTGGACAACCCCGAGGGCCTTCCACAAAACTACTGCAATCTCCATATCTCACCCCCTTCGATGGTATAATCCTGATGAAGGCTAGAGCATCTGGCCCAAACATCGGGTGAGTAAATTTAAGTTCATTGTTTGAGAGTTCATTGAGAACCTTTAATGGTATTGGCAGTTTCTTAGGTGTAGACCATGCCTCTTCAGATATTGGTTGTCCTAGGAAGGTCAAATAAGTAGTCCTACACACAAACACACACACACACACACACACATGCATACACACACATGCGCGAACAGATGTGACGTGGCTGTGTGTTGGGTGAGGTGTGACAGTGTATACTGTAATTTATGAGGTGTGGAGTTCATATTGTTTGATGTATGTATTGTGAGAGTTTGTGTGTGTGTTTGTATAGGACCATGGTATTGTGCCTGAAGTGTTTCAGGTTCCTGCGTGCTTTCACCTCACACTAGGAGTGCTACGGATATTCTCAAAGGAAGAGGAAGTAAGTCTACAACACACACGCACACACACACACACACCACATGCATGCACAACACACATGCACACACATCATAAAAATTAATATTAAAAAAGAAATTGTTTAGGTCAACATGTGCCTGTATGCTTGTGTATAAGTGACAGTATGCTTGCCTGTATGCTTGTGTGGATGTGACAGTATGCTTGCCTGTATGCTTGTGTATAAGTGACAGTATGCTTGCCTGTATGCTTGTGTATAAGTGACAGTATGCTTGCCTGTATGCTGGTGTATAAGTGACAGTATGCTTGCCTGTATGCTTGTGTATAAGTGACAGTATGCTTGCCTGTATGCTTGTGTATAAGTGACAGTATGCTTGCCTGTATGCTTGTGTAGATGTGACAGTATGCTTGCCTGTAGATGTGACAGTATGCTTTCTGTATGCTTGTGTAGATGTGACAGTATGCTTGCCTGTATGCTTGTGTAGATGTGACAGTATGCTTGCCTGTATGCTGGTGTATATGTGACAGTATGCTTGCCTGTATGCTGGTGTATAAGTGACAGTATGCTTGCCTGTATGCTTGTGTATAAGTGACAGTATGCTTGCCTGTATGCTTGTGTAGATGTGACAGTATGCTTGCCTGTATGCTTGTGTATAAGTGACAGTATGCTTGCCTGTATGCTTGTGTAGATGTGACAGTATGCTTGCCTGTATGCTTGTGTAGATGTGACAGTATGCTTGCCTGTATGCTTGTGTATAAGTGACAGTATGCTTGCCTGTATGCTGGTGTAGATGTGACAGTATGCTTGCCTGTATGCTGGTGTAGATGTGACAGTATATATGCGTGCACATATGCTTGTGTACATGTGTTATCACGAGGCATGTAGTAGTGTTACCTTACTGAAATATTTGTCTCAGACAACATGTTAAATGGGCTTCAAGCTTATCTTTTCCTCTTGGTATGCTAACAAAACTGGAGTAGAGAATGGCATTTTGACCACCCACAGGTGAAACCAGATGAAGTTGTTCTTTCCATCTGTTACTAGGTATTATTAAATTAAGTGATTATGACCCTTCGTATGCCAGATGGTGTTAAAAGTAGCTTAAGGATCCTTACTCAACTTAAATGTTGACTTGTATTTAGTTCTGCTGTTTGTCAAGCTTCACTCCTGTGCAACTCTTACCTAGTCCATGACCTGTGTTTAGTTCTGCTGTTGTCAAGCTTCACTCCTGTGCAACTCTTACCTAGTCCATGACCTGTGTGTAGTTCTGCTGTTTGTCAAGCTTCACTCCTGTGCAACTCTTACCTAGTCCATGACCTGTGTTTAGTTCTGCTGTTTGTCAAGCTTCACTCCTGTGCAACTCTTACCTAGTCCATGACCTGTGTTTAGTTCTGCTGTTTGTCAAGCTTCACTCCTGTGCAACTCTTACCTAGTCCATGACCTGTGTTTAGTTCTGCTGTTGTCAAGCTTCACTCCTGTGCAACTCTTACCTAGTCCATGACCTGTGTTTAGTTCTGCTGTTGTCAAGCTTCACTCCTGTGCAACTCTTACCTAGTCCATGACCTGTGTTTAGTTCTGCTGTTTGTCAAGCTTCACTCCTGTGCAACTCTTACCTAGTCCATGACCTGTGTTTAGTTCTGCTGTTGTCAAGCTTCACTCCTGTGCAACTCTTACCTAGTCCATGACCTGTGTTTAGTTCTGCTGTTTGTCAAGCTTCACTCCTGTGCAACTCTTACCTAGTCCATGACCTGTGTTTAGTTCTGCTGTTTGTCAAGCTTCACTCCTGTGCAACTCTTACCTAGTCCATGACCTGTGTTTAGTTCTGCTGTTTGTCAAGCTTCACTCCTGTGCAACTCTTACCTAGTCCATGACCTGTGTTTAGTTCTGCTGTTTGTCAAGCTTCACTCCTGTGCAACTCTTACCTAGTCCATGACCTGTGTTTAGTTCTGCTGTTGTCAAGCTTCACTCCTGTGCAACTCTTACCTAGTCCATGACCTGTGTTTAGTTCTGCTGTTTGTCAAGCTTCACTCCTGTGCAACTCTTACCTAGTCCATGACCTGTGTTTAGTTCTGCTGTTGTCAAGCTTCACTCCTGTGCAACTCTTACCTAGTCCATGACCTGTGTTTAGTTCTGCTGTTGTCAAGCTTCACTCCTGTGCAACTCTTACCTAGTCCATGACCTGTGTTTAGTTCTGCTGTTTGTCAAGCTTGCAACTCTTACCCAGTCCAAAGGAGGTTGTTTCTATATCCTCCACCAAATACTTGAAGGAGGCTGTAGCTGACCCTACTTGGGTACAGTGTACAACATCAACAAGACATGGCATGTGTCTGGTGGACAACATGGTCTACATGTAACAACATCAACAAGACATGGCATGTGTCTGGTGGACAACATGGTCTACATGTAACAACATCAACAAGACATGGCATGTGCTGATGTGTGTAGTGGACATCAGGAAGATACTGTAGCTATGAGTTTGACTTGGTAGAACTCTTGTGTGTTCGGCCAATAAAACTAGAAACGAATGGATTGACAGTAAAGGCACGAGACTGTACTCACATTGACCACAACCAGTTAGATGACCCTTTACCATGTACAACATGGACACCACTATTGTGCAATCAGTGATTGGTGTATGTGACTGGCTGTGTGCTATTTGGGTGCAGACATGGATACAGACCTTTTTTGACTTGGCAATCTAAACTGGTTGTTTTTTTTAATTACAAAAAAATTATTCCTACTCATCCACTTGAGCAAGGGCTACACATACGTGTATGTGGGATACGTGTATGTGGGATACGTGTATGTGGGATATGTGTATGTGGGACACGTGTATGTGGGACACGTGTATGTGGGATACGTGTATGTGGGATACGTGTACGTGGGATACGTGTATGTGGGATACGTGTGTATGTGGGATTCGTGTATGTGGGACATGTGTATGTGGGACACGTGTATGTGGGATACGTGTATGTGGGATACGTGTACGTGGGATACGTGTACGTGGGATACGTGTATGTGGGACACGTGTATGTGGGATACGTGTACGTGGGATACGTGTATGTGGGATACGTGTGTATGTGGGATACGTGTGTATGTGGGATACGTGTATGTGGGACACGTGTATGTGGGATACGTGTACGTGGGATACGTGTATGTGGGATACGTGTATGTGGGACACGTGTATGTGGGATACGTGTACGTGGGATACGTGTATGTGGGATACGTGTGTATGTGGGATTCGTGTATGTGGGACATGTGTATGTGGGACACGTGTATGTGGGACACGTGTATGTGGGACATGTGTATGTGGGATACGTGTATGTGGGACACGTGTATGTGGGATACGTGTGTATGTGGGATACGTGTGTATGTGGGATATGTACGTGTATGTGGGACTAAAAGGGCGTGCCTCTGTACACCTAAGATAATTAAACTCTCTCCCCCTGATGTTGTTATATATTGCCGGACTAGAGAGCTAGGCGTACCCATACATGGCATGCAACACACCCCTGCATGCACAGGGCTATGTGTGCATCTAGATTTAAGTTGCACAGAAGATTTACTTCTGCCCACGTCTCATGAATAATACATGAACCATTGTTGTTGTTGTTTTGTTGATTTTATTTTATTTTCTGTGCGGAGTGTATCATATTAACGGCTCTCTCCTGTGGAGGCTTCCCTACCGACAATCACAACACTTCAGTGTCACACCTTGCCAGCACAGTGGCACACGGGTAACACAGAACAACACTACTAGACCCCTCAGTGTCACACCTTGCCAGCACAGTGGCACACGGGTAACACAGAACAACACTACTAGACCCCTCAGTGTCACACCTTGCCAGCACAGTGGCACACGGGTAACACAGCACAACACTACTAGACCCCTCAGTGTCACACCTTGCCAGCACAGTGGCACACGGGTAACACAGCACAACACTACTAGACCCCTCAGTGTCACACCTTGCCAGCACAGTGGCACACGGGTAACACAGAACAACACTACTAGACCCCTCAGTGTCACACCTTGCCAGCACAGTGGCACACGGGTAACACAGAACAACACTACTAGACCTCTCAGTGTCACACCTTGCCAGCACAGTGGCACACGGGTAACACAGCACAACACAACTAGACCCCTCAGTGTCACACCTTGCCGGCACAGTGGCACACGGGTAACACAGCACAACACTACTAGACCCCTCAGTGTCACACCTTGCCAGCACAGTGGCACACGGGTAACACAGCACAACACAACTAGACCCCTCAGTGTCACACCTTGCCGGCACAGTGGCACACGGGTAACACAGCACAACACTACTAGACCCCTCAGTGTCACACCTTGCCAGCACAGTGGCACACGGGTACACAGCACAACACAACTAGACCTCTCAGTTATTGACTGCCTGGAAGAAGCTCTACCCTGACTTACATGTACCAGAGAGGCAGCTTGTGCAATACATGTAGACACATGATATTGGGAGCATGGCTTGGGCCCACACCAGCCATTCTGTTTAGCTTGGCTTTGACTTTTTCTGCCCAGACTGGATAAGCAGTACCAATCATGTACATGCAACGTGGAATACACATAAATACATTTAATAAACAAGGAAAAAACTATTTTTCCCTGTTGCATTGTCATCATATGCTATGTTGCTGTCCCTACATGCCTGCCTCATCTTGTTATGAATTGGGATGCAGGGTCTGTTTGAAAGTGAGGGGTGTAGTCGGTGTAGGGGGGAACTGTTTGCTGTCGCTTGAGCAACTGCCTCAGGAATTAGGGGTACTAATGGGACCACACCTCAGCACAGCTTTATATATTGTACATATTCTTTTGAATAACAAGGAGAAAGAGTGGATGTTCTATTTATGAGAAAACTCAATACTGCCGTTGATTAGCATGAATGGAGATCCTACAAATCAACTAACTTCCAAATTGTGTTTATGAACGTGTTCCTCACTCTAGGCAGCTCTATAGCAGGATATTTTCCAGGGGTTGAATATTCACACGATATTTTCCAGGGGGTGAATATTTGCAGATGGAGACCATTCGTGGGAAATATTCCTGGATGCCACGCCACGCCTTGCTGCTCGTCAGACTAGTTACAGACTGTATTCTAACCTGAAAGCTGCTTGTAATAAACCACTTGAAAATGTCCTTCTCTGCGGTATTTGAGTGAGAATGGAGTAGCATTGTCTGTCTCTTCCATTGTGTTTGTGTTCGACGCTTGTGCAGGAAAAAGCTCACCGAGTTCTCCAGCAATCTGTACTGGAAGCCAAGTAAGTCCGCTGGTTAAGAATACAATGATGACTATTACTAAACAATGTGTGTGTGTGTGTGCATGTGTGTAAAATGGGTTTAGATCATCAACCTACCTATCCAATACATTTCTAGGTAAATATTGTGTTATCCCGAGCCAATTTGACATACATAGAACACTGAGGAGTCAAGTGCCTACCCTGCATGTACATACATGTACATGTATTAGTATATACATAGAACACTGAGGAGTCAAGTGCCTTACCCTACATGTACATACATGTATATATACATAGAACACTGAGGAATCAAGTGCCTTACCCTGCATGTACATACATGTATTAGTATATACATAGAACACTGAGGAGTCAAGTGCCTTACCCTACATGTACATACATGTACGTACATGTATTAGTATATACATAGAACACTGAGGAGTCAAGTGCTACCCTGCATGTACATACATGTACATGTATTAGTATATACATAGAACACTGAGGAATCAAGTGCCTTACCCTACATGTACATACATGTATATATACATAGAACACTGAGGAGTCAAGTGCCTACCCTGCATGTACATACATGTACATGTATTAGTATATACATAGAACACTGAGGAGTCAAGTGCCTACCCTGCATGTACATACATGTACATGTATTAGTATATACATAGAACACTGAGGAGTCAAGTGCCTGCCCTGCATGTACATACATGTATTAGTATATACATAGAACACTGACGAGTCAAGTGCCTACCCTGCATGCACATACATGTATTAGTATATACATAGAACACTGAGGAGTCAAGTGCCCTACCCTACATGCACATACATGTATTAGTATATACATAGAACACTGAGGAATCAAGTGACTTACCCTACATGTACATACATGTATATATTAGTATATACATAGAACACTGAGGAATCAAGTGCCTACCCTGCATGTACATACATGTACATGTATTAGTATATACATAGAACACTGAGGAGTCAAGTGCCTGCCCTACATGTACATACATGTATTAGTATATACATAGAACACTGAGGAATCAAGTGCCCTACCCTACATGCACATACATGTATTAGTATATACATAGAACACTGAGGAGTCAAGTGCCTACCCTGCATGTACATACATGTATTAGTATATACATAGAACACTGAGGAGTCAAGTGCCTTTCCCTACATGTACGTACATGTATTAGTATATACATAGAACACTGAGGAGTCAAGTGCCTACCCTGCATGTACATACATGTATTAGTATATACATAGAACACTGAGGAGTCAAGTGCCTTACCCTACATGCACATACATGTATTAGTATATACATAGAACACTGAGGAGTCAAGTGCCTACCCTGCATGTACATACATGTATGTATATACATAGAACACTGAGGAGTCAAGTGCCTTTCCCTACATGTACATACATGTATTAGTATATACATAGAACACTGAGGAGTCAAGTGCCTACCCTACATGTACATACATGTATTAGTATATACATAGAACACTGAGGAGTCAAGTGCCTACCCTACATGTACATACATGTATTAGTATATACATAGAACACTGAGGAGTCAAGTGCCCTGCCCTACATGTACATACATGTATGCTATTAGTATGCAGTGTTTTTCCGCGGGTTCTGTTTTTCCTCCCTACATGTGCATAGTGTGGCTATGCTTCAGCTACACAACGTGTGTTCTCTAATAGTTCTGACATACCCTGCCACAAATCTTTCGTGACCTCGGGGCGTCCCTAGTCAAGTGGCAGACTATACATCTTGGATCCTAAAATCAGGGCTAGGGCCAGGTGTATTCTAGGGCTAAGGCCAGGTGTATTCTAGGGCTAGATTCTAGGGCTAGGGCCAGGTGTATTCTAGGGCTAGGGCCAGGTGTATTCTAGGGCTAGGGCCAGGTGTATTCTAGGGCAGGGGCCCAGTGTATTCTAGGGCTAGGGCCAGGTGTATTCTAGGGCTAGGGCCAGGTGTATTCTAGGGCTAGGGCCAGGTGTATTCTATGGCAGGGGCCCGGTGTATTCTAGGGCTAGGGCTAGGTGTATTCTAGGGCTAGGGCCAGGTGTATTCTAGGGCTAGGACCAGGTGTATTCTAGGGCTAGGGCTAGGTGTATTCTAGGGATAGGGCCAGGTGTATTCTAGGGCTAGGGCCAGGTGTATTCTAGGGCTAGGTGTATTCTAGGGCAGAGGCCCGGTGTATTCTAGGGCTAGGGCCAGGTGTATTCTAGGGCTAGGGCCAGGTGTATTCTAGGGCAGGGGCCCTGTGTATTCTAGGGCTAGGGCCAGGTGTATTCTAGGGCTAGGGCCAGGTGTATTCTAGGGCTAGGGCCAGATGTATTCTAGAGCTAGGGCCAGGTGTATTCTAGGATTGAGGCCAGGTGTATTCTAGGGCTAGGGCCTGGTGAATTCTAGGGCTAGGGCCTGGTGTATTCTAGGGATAGGGCCAGGTGTATTCTAGGGCTAGGGCAGGTGTATTCTAGGGTTAGGGCTAGGTGTATTCTAGGGCTAGGGCCAGGTGTATTCTAGGGCTAGGGCCAGGTGTATTCTAGGGCAGGGGCCCGGTGTATTCTAGGGCTAGGGCCAGGTGTATTCTAGGGCTAGGACCAGGTGTATTCTAAGGGCCAGGTGTATTCTAGGGCTAGGGCCAGGTGTATTCTAGGGCTAGGGCCAGATGTATTCTAAGGTTGGGGCCAGGTGTATTCTAGGGCTAGGGCCTGGTGTATTCTAGGGCTAGGGCCAGGTGTATTCTAGGGCTAGGGCCAGGTGTATTCTAGGGCTAGGGCTAGGTGTATTCTAGGGCTAGGGCCAGGTGTGTTCTAGGGCTAGGGCCAGGTGTATTCTAGGGATAGGGCCAGGTGTATTCTAGGGCTAGGGCTAGGTGTATTCTAGGGCTAGGGCCAGGTGTATTCTAGGGATAGGGCTAGGTGTATTCTAGGGCTAGGGCCAGGTGTATTCTAGGGCTAGGGCTAGGTGTATTCTTGGGATAGGGCCAGGTGTATTCTAGGGCTAGGGCCAGGTGTATTCTAGGGCTAGGGCTAGGTGTATTCTAGGGCTAGGGCTAGGGCTAGGTGTATTCTAAGGCTAGCCAAGTGTATTCTAGGGCTAGGGCTAGGTGTATTCTAGGGATAGGGCCAGGTGTATTCTAGGTGTATTCTAGGGCTAGGGCCAGGTGTATTCTAGGGCTAGGGCTAGGTGTATTCTAGGGCTAGGGCCAGGTGTATTCTTGGGCTAGGGCCAGGTGTATTCTAGGGCTAGGGCCAGGTGTATTCTTGGGCTAGGGCCAGGTGTATTCTAGGGCTAGGGCTAGGTGTATTCTAGGGCTAGGGCCAGGTGTATTCTAGGGCTAGGGCTAGGTGTATTCTAGGGCTAGGGCCAGGTGTATTCTAGGGACAGGGCCAGGTGTATTCTAGGGCTAGGGACAGGTGTATTTTAGGGCTAGGTGTATTCTAGGGCTAGGGCCAGGTGTGTATTCTAGGGCTAGGGCCAGGTATATTCTAGGGCTAGGGCCAGGTGTATTCTAGAGCTAGGGCTAGATGTATTCTAGGGCTAGGGCCAGGTGTATTCTAGGGCTAGGGCCAGGTGTATTCTAGGGCTAGGGCCAGGTGTATTCTAGGGCTAGGGCCAGATGTATTCTAGGGCTAGGTGTATTCTAGGGCTAGGGCTAGGTATATTCTAGGGCTAGGGCCAGGTGTATTCTAGGGTTGGGGCCAGGTGTATTCTAGGGCTAGGGCTAGGTGTATTCTAGGGCTAGGGCTCGGTATATTCTAAGGCTAGGGCTAGGTGGCTGGGGCCAGGTGTATTCTAGGGCTAGGTATATTCTAGGTTTAAGGTCAGGGATGTGGCTAGGATTCTAGGGCAGCAATATTCTAGCTTAGGGTTATTCTAAGAGCAGGTGAGGGCATTCTCTGGCCAGGAGTATTCTAAGGTGTTCTAGGATGAAGGAGAAAGGGCTCTCTAACTAGGCAAGAGTGTCTATTACAATCACCTTCTCAATAATTAACTTGAAGTCGTATTCTCTCCTAGAGACAATACGATTTGAAGTTGATTATTGAGAAGGTTATTGTAATGTTATTATGTCAACTGAGAGTTCATTGAGGAGTATTCTAGTGCTCCTCTCAGTGGACCTTCATGGTTAAGCTTGTTCCTATCCACTCTTGTCTCTCCTCTTTCCCTTTGCATGTGGGAGATGCTGCAGTAACTTCCTGTAAGCTGTCCACATTTTCATCACCCATCAACCAATGCATAGCTGAGTGGTCCCTTTCTTTAGTATGCAACTTGTAGGTGCAGCCCAAAGTATCTTTGAAAGCCTATCAATGGATGACATGGCAAAAGGCATTTGTTGGTGAGGACCTTTATCTACCAGAAGCCTTCAAAGTGGCTTGTTGACATTGTGTGAAAGGTTGTGGAATAGATATGGTAACTTCACCTCGTGTTGTGCATGTGCATAGTAGGGGACTATTCTTCAGTACATATATACTTGCGTGTGTATACTTCTATATATAGACTTCCATGGTGTTGTCAGCAGCAACATAAGACTGTAAAAGCATTTTTTTATGGAGATTTTGTATCCTAGACAATGCTCTTATATGTGTGCCTATTCATAGTCCATAGTTGAGTGGAATTCAGACCCTGGGTATTTCCAGATCCCATGGTATAGAGTCATTCGACCTCACTAAAATCCCTGGATGCCAATTATCACCAGAAGAATACCACTAGTGTAGACTGTTTATATGTAGCATATCCCCTAGCATAGCCCTAGAATACCCTAGCTCCTAGCCTTACACCTACAGAATACCTCCAGCCCTACACCTACAGAATAACTCTAGCCCTAGACCTACAGAATAACTCTAGCCCTAGACCTAGGGAATATATCGCCTTGTATGACTCTAGCCCTAGACTATAGAATTCCCCTAGGAATGCAGAGAGCTGGAACTTGATCTTACAGATATTCACACACTACTCTGGCCTACTACACACAGCACTCTAGCTAATATACATACACACAGCACTCTGGCTTATATACATACACACAGCACTCTGGCTTATATACATACACACAGCACTCTGGCTTATATACATACACACAGCACTCTGGCTTATATACATACACACAGCACTCTGGCTTATATACATACACACAGCACTCTGGCTTATATACATACACACAGCACTCTGGCTTATATACATACACACAGCACTGGCTTATATACATACACACAGCACTGGCTTATATACATACACACAGCACTCTGGCTTATATACATACACACAGCACTCTGGCTTATATACATACACAGCACTCTGGCTTATATACATACAGACAGCACTCTGGCTTATATACATACACACAGCACTCTGGCTTATATACATACACACAGCACTCTGGCTAATATACATACACACAGCACTCTGCTTATATACATACACACAGCACTCTGGCTTATATACATACACACAGCACTCTGGCTTATATACATACACACAGCACTCTGGCTTATACACATACACACAGCACTCTGGCTTATATACATACACACAGCACTCTGGCTTATATACATACACACAGCACTCTGGCTTATATACATACACACAGCACTCTGGCTTATATACATACACACAGCACTCTGGCTAATATACATACACACAGCACTCTGCTTATATACATACACACAGCACTCTGGCTTATATACATACAGACAGCACTCTGGCTTATATACATACACACAGCACTCTGGCTTATATACATACACACAGCACTCTGGCTTATATACATACACACAGCACTCTGGCTTATATACATACACACAGCACTCTGGCTTATATACATACACACAGCACTGGCTTATATACATACACACAGCACTGGCTTATATACATACACACAGCACTCTGGCTTATATACATACACACAGCACTCTGGCTTATATACATACACAGCACTCTGGCTTATATACATACAGACAGCACTCTGGCTTATATACATACACACAGCACTCTGGCTTATATACATACACACAGCACTCTGGCTTATATACATACACACAACACTCTGGCTTACTCTGCATATGTGTTTGGGTTTTAGAAGGAAGGAAAAGTTGTGAATTCATTTGCAGTTGTTGTGTTGTTCATTGAAGCCAACAAGTATTGCATGGTACTGCGAGTTTTTAATTGTGGATATTATATGTACATGTTCTCTTACTAATATGACACTGTTCATTTCATATTGCATGCTGACACATGTGCATGTGGACAAGCCAGTGTAAACAACCACATGTGTGCATGTGGACCAGCCAGTGTAAACAACCACATGTGTGCATGTGGACAAGCCAGTGTAAACAACCACATGTGTACATGTGGACAAGCCAGTGTAAACAACCACATGTGTGCATGTGGACAAGCCAGTATAAACAATGTCACATGTGTGCATGTGGACAAGCCAGTACAAACAATGTCACATGTGTGCATGTGGACAAGCCAGTGTAAACAATGTCACATGTGTGCATGTGGACAAGCCAGTGTAGACAACCACATGTGTGCATGTGGACAAGCCAGTGTAAACAACCACATGTGTGCATGTGGACAAGCCAGTATAAACAATGTCACATGTGTGCATGTGGACAAGCCAGTACAAACAATGTCACATGTGTGCATGTGGACAAGCCAGTGTAAACAACCACATGTGTGCATGTGGACAAGCCAGTATTAACAATGTCACATGTGTGCATGTGGACAAGCCAGTGTAAACAATGTCACATGTGTGCATGTGGACAAGCCAGTGTAAACAACCACATGTGTGCATGTGGACAAGCCAGTGTAAACAACCACATGTGTGCATGTGGACAAGCCAGTGTAAACAACCACATGTGTGCATGTGGACAAGCCAGT
Organism: Cladorhizidae sp. MBARI D1340-BT2; assembly: GCA_028752905.1. Taxonomy (NCBI): domain Eukaryota; kingdom Metazoa; phylum Porifera; class Demospongiae; order Poecilosclerida; family Cladorhizidae; species Cladorhizidae sp. MBARI D1340-BT2. The sequence continues at coordinate 18,016,975 of JAQNBH010000006.1, read as the reverse complement.
GTAAACAACCACATGTGTGCATGTGGACAAGCCAGTATAAACAATGTCACATGTGTGCATGTGGACAAGCCAGTGTAAACAATGTCACATGTGTGCATGTGGACAAGCCAGTGTAAACAACCACATGTGTGCATGTGGACAAGCCAGTGTAAACAACCACATGTGTGCATGTGGACAAGCCAGTGTAAACAACCACATGTGTGCATGTGGACAAGCCAGTGTAAACAACCACATGTATGTGTGCATGTGGACAAGCCAGTGTAAACAACCACATGTATGTGTGCATGTGGACAAGCCAGTGTAAACAACCACATGTGTGCATGTGGACAAGCCAGTATAAACAACCACATGTGTGCATGTGGACAAGCCAGTGTAAACAACCACATGTATGTGTGCATGTGGACAAGCCAGTGTAAACAACCACATGTGTGCATGTGGACAAGCCAGTGTAAACAACCACATGTATGTGTGCATGTGGACAAGCCAGTGTAAACAACCACATGTGTGCATGTGGACAAACCAGTGTAAACAACCACATGTGTGCATGTGGACAAGCCAGTGTAAACAACCACATGTATGTGTGCATGTGGACAAGCCAGTATAAACAATGTCACATGTGTGCATGTGGACAAGCCAGTGTAAACAACCACATGTATGTGTGCATGTGGACAAGCCAGTGTAAACAACCACATGTATGTGTGCATGTGGACAAGCCAGTGTAAACAACCACATGTGTGCATGCAGACACACTAGTCCTTCACGTCTAGCGAGGGAGGGTGTTAACAGTTAGGAAGGATTAACTTGTGCCAGAAGAAGTTTGAACAACAAATATTGGAATGCACTGCATGACTCGCTATCCCTTTCACCCCTCACCATGCATGTGGCCATCCTCTATCATGCATGTGCCCCTCCTGTACCATGCATGTGCCCTTCCTGTATCATGCATGTGCCCTTCCTGTACCATGCATGTGCCCTTCATGTACCATGCATGTGCCCTTCATGTACCATGCATGTGCCTCCTGTACCATGCATGTGCATTATGCTTCAATTGGAGGCACATTCCCAATACATGAAGCCATGGGCAGGTTGATACAACTTGAACTCCGCACTGTCGTGACTACACATCAGCATGGATCGCTTCTCAAATATAAATATATATATATATATACGTATATATATATAAATGTATATATAATATATACCTCCAACCTCGAACTCCACGTAAAATACTTATTAAGGGAATTTTCAGGATATGGTGTACTAGAGAAGAATATATACATATATTATAGAGAAGTATGAACTATCCTCTGAATCTTTTATACTCCTTTTTCCCCCAATCGGAAGAGATGTGCACAATCATAATTTGATACATGCATATCTATCATGTAAACCATGTAGAATTACAGTGAGTACATACATGCATACATACGTAGGTAGGTAGGTCAGCATTGCGCTGGATGCGCTGTAGGGCTATAGGAAGTGGGAAGTTGCCTGTAGAGAAACACGAGAAAGTGTAACAATGTCAACAACAAAAACCACATCCCATGGACATAACTGTAGCTTATACTTGTATCCCTCTCTTCCCTGGCTTCCTCTGGCACTAGGGAGGGGGCTCTGGAGTCCAACCTTCTCAATGTTGCCTTACAAGGACTGGATACAATGAATGATGATAGGTCGGCCATTAGGGTGCTCTACTCTAAAGTCAAGACCTCTGACTCCACCCAAAGGCAAGTACAGAAGCTTGCGTGTATGGTAAAGGAATTGTAGTGTGTACAAGATGAAGGTTTCACCTGACAGGGCATGTAACTCAGCCTTGTTGAGTGGTCTTGGTGTTGCTTGTTCATAAGGTGGAAAGGGGAGCGCAGCCAGGAAAGATAGTGAGGGGGAGAGGAGAGTGGAGGAGAGAGAGAGGATGGAAGGGGGAGATAGGGAGACAGAATTGAAGGAGAGAGAGCGGGAGGGAAACAGGAGCGAGGGGTGGGAGGGAGAATGGAGAGAGAAACTAAAACTGTTATTGCTGCTGGCTCTGTATCTGTCATCTCTACCATGTGACTTTTTGTGTGTTGTCATCACCATGCATCCTTACTTCCTCCTGTGAAGGCTGCAAGACTTTGTTGATGGAATCATCAGCAGGTTTATTAGAGGGGCTCCGGAGCTGATGAGGAAGGAGTTTGAGCGTGAGGGAGTGAAGCTGCACGCCACTCTGATGAACTGCAGCTTCCTAAGTTGCAGTGCTGACTCTGCAGAACTAGAAGTGCACCGGGGGAGGAGACGCAAGCTGCCCAAAGAGACCATTGATGCTAGACAAGTCTTCAAGGTGTGTGTGGTCTGGATGTGGCAGGCACGGGTAATAAATAAATAAAGTGCTACCAACCACATGTGCTCCTGTGGAGACTCAATGCACCTGTTATGCAGTGTGTAAGTCCTGTGCTAGTTACAGTGTGTAAGTCCTGTGCTAGTTACAGTGTGTAAGTCCTGTGCTAGTTACAGTGTGTAAGTCCTGTGCTAGTTACAGTGTGTAAGTCCTGTGCTAGTTACAGTGTGTAAGTCCTGTGCTAGTTACAGTGTGTAAGTCCTGTGCTAGTTACAGTGTGTAAGTCCTGTGCTAGTTGCAGTGTGTAAGTCCTGTGCTAGTTACAGTGTGTAAGACCTGTGCTAGTTACAGTGTGTAAGTCCTGTGCTAGTTACAGTGTGTAAGTCCTGTGCTAGTTACAGTGTGTAAGTCCTGTGCTAGTTACAGTGTGTAAGACCTGTGCTAGTTACAGTGTGTAAGTCCTGTGCTAGTTGCAGTGTGTAAGTCCTGTGCTAGTTACAGTGTGTAAGACCTGTGCTAGTTACAGTGTGTAAGTCCTGTGCTAGTTACAGTGTGTAAGTCCTGTGCTAGTTACAGTGTGTAAGTCCTGTGCTAGTTACAGTGTGTAAGACCTGTGCTAGTTACAGTGTGTAAGTCCTGTGCTAGTTACAGTGTGTAAGTCCTGTGCTAGTTACAGTGTGTAAGTCCTGTGCTAGTTACAGTGTGTAAGTCCTGTGCTAGTTACAGTGTGTAAGTCCTGTGCTAGTTACAGTGTGTAAGTCCTGTGCTAGTTACAGTGTGTAAGTCCTGTGCTAGTTGCAGTGTGTAAGTCCTGTGCTAGTTACAGTGTGTAAGACCTGTGCTAGTTACAGTGTGTAAGTCCTGTGCTAGTTACAGTGTGTAAGTCCTGTGCTAGTTACAGTGTGTAAGTCCTGTGCTAGTTACAGTGTGTAAGACCTGTGCTAGTTACAGTGTGTAAGACCTGTGCTAGTTACAGTGTGTAAGACCTGTGCTAGTTACAGTGTGTAAGTCCTGTGCTAGTTACAGTGTGTAAGACCTGTGCTAGTTACAGTGTGTAAGTCCTGTGCTAGTTATAGTGTGTAAGTCCTGTGCTAGTTAGAGTGGGCAAGTCCTGTGCCAGTGAAGAATTTGTAACATGAAGAGCTGCCATGAGGCTAAGCTTCAGTTCTGTCCCTTCAACAACTAAATTGTAGGCAGCTGCTTAGCTACTGCTGGAACTACAAGAGCTTGTAGTTGGCATGAGACTGACCAGTGAAGCTGAGCAGGCTCCAGGACCAGCTGCAAGGAAATAACTTGTGGCAGTTGCCATTTCCACAAATGACCAGGAAATTTTATAGTAGATTGTCAATAATGTCAGACATGGAAACTGGTGAGACAGATACTGACAGTGAGTGTGCTACAAGTGAGTGTGTGTGCTACAAGTGAGAGTGAGTGTGCTACAAGTGAGAGTGTGTGCTACAAGTGAGAGTGTGTGCTACAAGTGAGAGCGAGTGTGCTACAAGTGAGAGTGTGTGCTACAAGTGAGAGTGAGTGTGCTACAAGTGAGTGTGTGTGCTACAAGTGAGAGTGAGTGTGTACAAGTGGGAGTGAGTGTGCTACAAGTGAGTGTGTGTGCTACAAGTGAGAGTGAGTGTGTACAAGTGGGAGTGAGTGTGCTACAAGTGAGAGTGAGTGTGTACAAGTGGGAGTGAGTGTGCTACAAGTGAGAGTGAGTGTGCTACAGGTGAGAGTGAGTGTGTACAAGTGGGAGTGAGTGTGTACAAGTGAGAGTGAGTGTGCTACAAGTGAGAGTGAGTGTGCTACAGGTGAGAGTGAGTGTGTACAAGTGGGAGTGAGTGTGCTACAAGTGAGAGTGAGTGTGCTACAAGTGAGAGTGAGTGTGCTACAAGTGAGAGTGAGTGTGTACAAGTGGGAGTGAGTGTGCTACAAGTGAGAGTGAGTGTGCTACAAGTGAGAGTGGGTGTGTACAAGTGGGAGTGAGTGTGCTACAGGTGAGAGTGGGTGTGTACAAGTGGGAGTGAGTGTGTACAAGTGAGAGTGAGTGTGCTACAAGTGAGAGTGAGTGTGCTACAGGTGAGAGTGAGTGTGTACAAGTGGGAGTGAGTGTGCTACAAGTGAGAGTGAGTGTGCTACAAGTGAGAGTGGGTGTGTACAAGTGGGAGTGAGTGTGCTACAGGTGAGAGTGAGTGTGTACAAGTGGGAGTGAGTGTGCTACAAGTAAGAGTGTGTGCTACAAGTGAGAGTGAGTGTGCTACAAGTGAGAGTGAGTGTGTACAAGTGGGAGTGAGTGTGCTACAGGTGAGAGTGAGTGTGTACAAGTGGGAGTGAGTGTGCTACAAGTGAGAGTGAGTGTGCTACAAGTGAGAGTGGGTGTGTACAAGTGGGAGTGAGTGTGCTACAGGTGAGAGTGGGTGTGTACAAGTGGGAGTGAGTGTGTACAAGTGAGAGTGAGTGTGCTACAAGCGAGAGTGAGTGTGCTACAGGTGAGAGTGAGTGTGTACAAGTGGGAGTGAGTGTGTACAAGTGAGAGTGAGTGTGCTACAAGTGAGAGTGAGTGTGCTACAGGTGAGAGTGAGTGTGTACAAGTGGGAGTGAGTGTGCTACAAGTGAGAGTGAGTGTGCTACAAGTGAGAGTGGGTGTGTCCAAGTGGGAGTGAGTGTGCTACAGGTGAGAGTGAGTGTGTACAAGTGGGAGTGAGTGTGCTACAAGTAAGAGTGTGTGCTACAAGTGAGAGTGAGTGTGCTACAAGTGAGAGTGAGTGTGCTACAAGTGAGAGTGAGTGTGTACAAGTGGGAGTGAGTGTGCTACAGGTGAGAGTGAGTGTGTACAAGTGGGAGTGAGTGTGCTACAAGTGAGAGTGGGTGTGTACAAGTGGGAGTGAGTGTGCTACAGGTGAGAGTGGGTGTGTACAAGTGAGAGTGAGTGTGCTACAGGTGAGAGTGAGTGTGTACAAGTGGGAGTGAGTGTGTACAAGTGAGAGTGAGTGTGCTACAAGTGAGAGTGAGTGTGCTACAGGTGAGAGTGAGTGTGTACAAGTGGGAGTGAGTGTGCTACAAGTTGAGAGTGAGTGCCTGTAACTCTAGTGACAGTAACTGTGAAGGGAGTGTAATAGTGATGAACAAGACATGGTGCTGGCCCAGGGGGGAAGGTGGCGGGGGGGGTCAACCCTTTTCAATTAAAAAATCTTCCAACTTCAATCACATATGCACGCACTGAAGTAGGAGGAGCCATAATTGCCTACGATTAGAGCGAACTTTTATCTTGCTTGTGTTGCACTGGCTGGCACACTCCATGAGAACTTCCTAGGTGACTTTTGTGGCTGGGGTGAGGCCCTGACGGAGGTCAACCGTGCAACTGTCATGGCTCTCTTCATGGACAACGAGTACTTAATACACGAGTCCAAGTGGAATGTGGCATATTATTTCACAAGCAGGCACCTGTAACTTCACAAGTGGAAGCAAGTGAAAATACTGCAGCTCCTCTACTCTGCATATTCCATGCGTAGTATATATGTGCTGGATATGTGGATATGCACATAATACTTCATGCAAAGGTCAGTCAGTCAGTGGGTTAGTTGGTCCAGATTGGTACCATCGATATCACACATTCAAGTCACTTCTTATTTACTTGGTCGTATTCATGATTTTATTGCTGGAAATAAATTGCTGACCTACTTCACCATCCAAAATAACTGAGCTGGAAAATGTTGTCATAATTCTTTTTTGAAAATGTTGCTTGGGAAATGGCAATTAATCACTGGCATACCAGTAGAGCATTAAATAACCAGAGTAGAGTATAGGAGAATATTAACCAGAGTGTAATATAGGGGAATATTAATCAGAGTGGAATATAGGGGAATATAACCACAGTGGAATATATATAGGAGAATATTAATCAGAGTGGAATATAGGGGAATATTAATCAGAGTGGAATATAGGGGAATATTAATCAGAGTGGAATATAGGGGAATATTAATCAGAGTGGAATATAGGTGAATATTAATCAGAGTGGAATATAGGGGAATATTAATCAGAGTGGAATATAGGGGAATATTAATCAGAGTGGAATATAGGGGAATATTAATCAGAGTGGAATATAGGGGAATATTAATCAGAGTGGAATATAGGGGAATATTAATCAGAGTGGAATATAGGGGAATATATGACGGCCTTGCTTAAAGAAAAATACTATATAGTGAGTATATCAAGTATATACTTGTAAGGCAGGAATGTGGCATTCAGGGTGATTGTGTGTGTGTACTGTTGAAGGTGCAGGTGTCAGCTGCTGTGCTTTCTGGCTGTGCAACCTGTGGACTAGGAGTCAGTGCACTCTGTCCTACAGGATGTGGTCCTATCTTGTGCGTGTGCATATTTGACAGGATCAAAGGAAAACGTCCACTTACAAAGGAAATGTTTTGACTTTGAAATGAATATACAAGACATGGCATCTAATTTGGTATACTTCAGCTTAACCTGCCTTCAGAGGCTTTCGTAACCAGTTTGGAATGGATTTCCACTCTGTAGGTATAGTTGTTCAAGCCGACACTAAATGACTCAAATTTGATTTTGAATTTTTTATTTTTTGTGCGATGTTCTTGGATGCTGTCTCCTAAAGCAGTAATTGTATCAGTCCTGACTGCCACCACTTCTGATAACAATATTCATTATTGAGTTGCGCAATGTTCAAAGCAGTCATCTACATGTACATGAATTGCAGATTCAGTAAAGCAAGTGTGGGGTCAACCTCCCCTCACACTGAGCAACTTACCAAGTTGCAGACTTCAAGATTGACAAAAATGAAGAAGGCATTGAAGACATGGAAGTGCCTTCTTCCAACCTAGTGAGCAACTAAAAGATGGCTCACCCAGTACCATGATTAGAACTTGTTCCCTGGCATACAGACCATTGAAGATGGTGGAAGATATTGTCTATGGTTTCTGCAAACCACAACAATAGTGTCGACTATTGCAACTGTAGAAAGGATGTCTTCCTCTTTGATCTCTTCAACCAACAAATGTCAATAATCATGTATGTAAACAGATGCCGGACTTGTATGGAAAACAGGTTGTACAGGTTGCCTGTCTCCAGTTGCGGAAGTGCTCCTAAGGCTGTTTGCTTTGCTTTTGCAAATTAAGTCTCTCTGCTGAATGTGAAGTATCCTGCAGCCATGGCATACAGCCTAGAGAAGATGCAGCCTGCTTACTGCTCTGAAAATGTCATTTACAAACCTGAGTGGGTGCACTGAGTGGGTGCACTAAAGTAACCACAAGAGTCTGTCTTGCTCGACTTTTGTGAAGTTTATTTTTATTTATTTTTTTTTTATCTGTTATATTTTATTTATCTACCTTGCAATGTCTGGTTGACTGCAGGTGATAAGATGTGTTGAATATATTCATTACTTTTTAAGGGGGGCGGGGCATGAGCCAACCAACCTTCCAAGTTGTCGCCTTTTTCTGCCTTAGTCCGAGAATAGAACATTTGGTACCAATCCTATGGCTGTTATTGTGAACATCTACTAGTTAGTTACATTATAGGAGGTGGAGTGCCACAACTGTCTCCTCTGTATGTATGTGTGTGTGTATATAAATAAGTATGCTGGTGTATGTGAATGGTTCAACTCTGCCCCCTACCGAATACTGCCACTAGGTGACATCTCCACTGTTGTGTTGCTATAGAGCTTCAGTGTAGCAACACGTTCTATGGAGCCCTTATCAGTGCAGTGTGATCCTGTGTTAACTTCCTTTAATTAAGCTCTAAACCATCTTCAGCGAATCAGCACAGAATGCAGTCTAAAAGGGTATCAACTTAAGGAGGACGAAGCAAGTTCTTGGAAATTTTTGTTTCGATTCTCCGGTGTTGACCAATCAGCTAACAATTAACACATTTCAAAATGCAAATACATGGCCACTTGCAGTCAGGGTAGCATGACTATTTTGCTCCATCTTGCCCCCTCACTATTTTGTTCTATCTTTCCCCCTGACTATTTTGTTCCATTCTGTCCCCTGACTATTTTGCTCCATCTTGCCCCCTTGCAGCATTTCAGTGACTTCAACTTTGGAGAACTCATCTTGGACAATATTCATCTGTCCAAGAGATTTGAACGGGACCAGGATGGATACTACAAGTGCATGCATAGATACTCCTTCTGAGTAGGCAATAGTAGCACGTGCTGCATCCATAGCAAGTAGTTTGATCACTAGCTCTCCAACACGCACGAAGTCCTCTGCCTGCATACTAAGACTTAATGTCTTGATCGATGTAAACTTCATTGCAATACCAAGTTAACTCACTCAGTCATTTTTTGCAACCTCAACTAAGAAATTGAGTCATCTTATGCATGTGCTTATGGTAGCAAGACTGGGCATCTATCAACATAGTGCATGTATATATAATAGGTGACCACTGAGGATATGTAATCGATAGCATGCTATGTGTGCACATTTGATTGACTTTTATGCTTGCCATTTGTATGCAGTAGACTACCTCTTCTGATCACTTCTATGCAAGTTTGGGTTGAACACCACAAGCATTCTCATTAGCTAGCTACAGTTGGTACTTCTCTCCTTTCTTTATGTTCATGACAAGCTTGTTGGCTTCTCTCTTGGAAGGCAGAGTTGGTTTACCCTTCAATGGCTAGAGCAATGCATTCTAAGATTTCAAGTTGTCCCACAGGGCATCAGGGCTAAGCATTCAACAGTGTGCCTCACTGAGAGTTACTATACAAACTCATTGAGAGTGTCTCTGGACAATTATGGCACTGGTTCAAAAACGACATCTTCCAGGTACATGTATTCCAATGTACCTCAACTGACCATTCCAGATCATCGTTTCTACGGGTGTCTTTGGGAGTTCTGCAAGCAAGTATTCTAGAATCATCCTATATCTGAATAACTTATGCACCATCCTCTGTTACCACTCAAAATACTTTAGCTTTGCGGATGACACAAAATGCTACAAACCTATATATTAGAGAAGTAGGAGACACTGAAAATCTTCACAAGACATGAACAACATCAGCAACTGGTACTCTGGAAAATGAACTTCAACATTAATGCATTTGCCTTTGTACAATTGAATACATGCCAGTACCCAAACTTCCTATGGCTAGCAGTGGCAGCCACAAGGACCTAGGGTGGCAGGCACAAGGACCTAGGGAGGGATAACCCTCACAAGTGACATGTCCTGATTCAACCACTGCCAGCACATGCCTATGGGAAATTGAGCGGTCAGACACATCTTTCAGCAAATCATCCCCAAATCTCACCAAGAAAGCGCTCTACATCTCCTTGGTCCATCTCAAATACTATACAGATCCCAGTTATGAAGACCAGTGCTCATCAAAGATATAGCCATGGTAGGACAACTACAGTGAGGCTACCAAGTACACTTCAGGACTTCATTTCAGAGTACAGATCCAGACTGGGCTCTCTCAACATTTTGGCTCTAACGATTATGAGCTTAACAGCATTATGTTCTTCATCTCCAACTTCAAGGAACCTACGAACTCTTTCAACATCTGAATTATGTCATTCACCTCATCTACAACATCCAGCACCCTTCAACTGTTAACTGGCTCACACAAGATAGTCGAGCAACACCCAAAAAATTTACCTGTTGATAAGATTGTGGACCTCACTCTGTTCATCAACACTCGGAGGTGCGAGATCAAAAGTTTCCTAGGTTAATCTTTTCCAATCACTTTGCCTCAAACAACACATGCAAGCTTTTACTTTGTCTGTCCTGTAGTTAATGGCAACTCCTAGGCCACTAACTCCATCATATCTTTAACTTGGTCACTCCTCACATTATTTCCCCCTTTTATAATTTTTAACTGCAAACAGACACAAGATCTGCCAAGGCCATCAGCACTTTCTTAATGCTGCTTTCACACCTTGATCTCTTATTATCTTAATCATGTGATAGATATAAATCTCAAAGGAAATTCTTTTTCACCGCGGCTAAACCACGCCTTAGCCATACCTACTTCCTGGCTTTAGTTGTCCACCTGTTCAGAACGTGCTTACTTCCCTTCCTCACGGCGAGGTTGGAGGCGGTGAGTAAGATGGATGACCCTTTTACTGCCAATCTTCTCTCCGAGTGAAGTGTCTGTCATAGCGATATGTCATTGACCTTAGTAGAACTATCTACAAGAGAACTTCGCGAGTTTGCTCTGGAAGGTGACGATGTCATTATTCAGGATTTCATAATCCATGTGGAGGACAACCTTTCGGCTGCCTTGGCAGAGCCTGGAAAATGCGTCCGTATTCTCTCTGCGGCAGTAGGAGCAAACCCCATCAATATCTGTGACCAGCGACGGACGGTGCATTACTATCTGCTGGATGCTAAACCTTGGTACATTCAAACAAGCGTGTTCTGCTCTAGCCACGCAGATTTGTGCATTCGAGAGGTTAGTGAGGAAGATTACGTTGAGGCGTTTATCAAGTCAGACTTGAAGAGAGAAAATGTGAAGGATCTGAAGCTAAAATTTGCCAGGATGACCTGCAAGCTAGTCAATGCCATTCACTTTATTTTTGAGCAAAAGGAGTTGGAGAACGATAAACAGTTATCTGATTGTAAATTGATCAATGGAAGTGTAGTCCCATGTATATATGGTGGACGCAGGCTCAGTTTCGGTACACCATATATCTACATCACTCAACAAGATGGACACCATAGCAACATGGCTCTGTTACATAACGGAAGTCCTTGTACTGGAGCTGGCCCTTCTCCAGTGTGGCGGAGGGCAACACCAGGAATGTGGTTGGAAGGACCGTGTATGAACCAAATCTGCCCAGCTTACTCCAAGATGGTGGTGATGAATCAAGGTTTTACCGATTTGGACTTTATAACTGAAGTGCACAGTTGCAAGTGCCCTATTTGCTATGCGTTTGTCACGCCTGTTCTGTGTGGATTCAACCAATGCAGGTGGATGAGCATTGGACAGAAGAAGGAAGTCTGTGGAGCGCACAAGTTTCCACAAATAGTACGGCAAGATTGGCAATGTGTTTATGAAAGCCAGCAGTGCATCTGCATCGATGTAACTTCTTGGACCAATTTTAAAATCACCTCCAGAAAGTTTAACAGTGTTGGCTTCTGCGTGCTATGCACACATGATTTGGTATCGGATATAGTTACTATTCAGTGTGGCCATGTTTTTCATGGCAGCTGCTTGCAGAAGGCCAGCAAGACATGCTTACAATGCTTGGGCAGACAAACAATGACAGCATACCAACAGCAATTCAACTGATATGATCATGTAAAGGTTTTGGATATTATTTGTCATGTTACATAAAACAAATGCAAAGAAATGCAAAGAAAAAAAGAAATGTTGCGAAGTGTGACTTTTTAAGGGGATAGGCTGTCGGTGTTACTCTCGTGGTTCCTTTGGTGAGCAGAAGGATTGAAAATAGCTCATGTTTTTGTGGCTATATAGCAGGTTAGCAAGGTAAGATCGAGCAGTGTAGAGAAATGTGCACCACCTTGTTTAAGGATCAAGACAGTCGGTCATTCTTGGCCTTTTTCTTCGTCTCACGTTCTGAGAAGATAACGAGGACGGTAGTGGGACTTTGGAAGTAAGTTGTTGTTTTTTCACTTTGGGCAACTCAGATTCTGACACTCAAAAAGAAAGGGGAAAAGTGGAAACACTGCAGCTGTGCAGGTTCTATCAGTCCGCCAGGATGACTTTTTGTTATAATAATTTAATATTGTGGATAATTTTTATTAATTAAGTACTGTTGATTTTTAAATATCGATTGTTTATATTAGGTTGTTTTTTGTTTTGTTTTTTTACTATTAGGATAGTTACTAAATTGTTCCACACTGTGCTGTAATATATATGTGATGGCCTTAACAGGCTCAGTACAGGCTCAGTAATATCAAGATTAAATCATAATTTAATTGTTGTGTTGAGCCTTGAGATATATATATAAGCCATCACTAAGCACTACAAACAATAAATGACAAGGACTATATATATACTAGAAAACAACAGCATTATTACAGCAAAATAATGAATTACAAAGAGTTTGTTTGGGGATGACGACGGGGGGGGGGGGGGGGGGGGGGAGAGTTGCCAAGACATAGGACTCTAGGTGCTGAGTATTTCGCCATTGAGCACATTTCCCATTACAATTCTGTCCACCCTATCCAACACCTCTTCCTCACCCCTGCTACTGGTCTACCCAACATTAGGCCTACTCCAACACCTCTTCCTCACCCCTGCTACTGGTCTGACCAACATTAGGCCTACTCCAACACCTCTTCCTCACCCCTGCTACTGGTCTACCCAACATTAGGCCTACTCCAACACCTCTTCCTCACCCCTGCTACTGGTCTGATCAACATTAGGCCTACTCCAACACCTCTTCCTCACCCCTGCTACTGGTCTACCCAACATTAGGCCTACTCCAACACCTCTTCCTCACCCCTGCTACTGGTCTGATCAACATTAGGCCTACTCCAACACCTCTTCCTCACCCCTGCTACTGGTCTACCCAACATTAGGCCTACTATATACTACTATTATAATAATACTGTAGTAATATACATGTAAGTGTGTATTAAAAATAATAACTTCTGCACACCATCTTGCTTGCTTCCTCAAGAAAATTGCACATGTATCAAAGTTTTAAATATATATCTTGACAATACCTCGGACACATGCGTACATCATGATACATGTCTGTTAGAATGTAGGGATGGGCAGGGCAAGGGCAAGAGGGAGGTGGGGTAGAAATGCAATTACATTTTAAAGAAAAGGATTAAGATAGAGTAAAAGAGTTAAGTTAGATAGGTACGTTAGCAAATGTTTATATTCATTCCATTTTTGGAGCTTGTGGGCGGATATTGCTAGTTGTGAGGCCTTCACAAGGATGGGTACAGATTGTTTAGTGTGTTCTATTCGTAGGACATCAATTAGGGAATCCGTGGATTCGGTTGTGAAATGGCCAAGGGATCCAATCTCAATGGTGCTGTATTGTACTTGGAGGCCTTTAGATTGCATATCCGAAATTAGATGGTGGTATTCTTCCTTACCCTGTTTCCTTAACCTGGCTTTCTCTAGGCCCAGTGGACAATTATTTGGGACGGTTAGCTCCAGCAAATATACATACTTTTCTTGGTCGATGGTGACTATATCAGGCCACAAGAGAGAAGGAAACCTATATAATATACACTAAAGAGAAAAAATGTGATCTGGTAGAAAAATATCTGATAGTGTGAGTCTGCCTTAGAAGAGAGGAAGAGTGTTAGTCTGGGATGCTACTGGCCCATTGCTCCCTCTTATATTAAGTTGCCAGTGGTGCTGGCTAAGCAATTAAAAGATCTGAAGGTGGTCAAGCCACATTCACACCTCAAAGCCAGTTACCATGCAATGTGTTACAGTTTAAACATTGCGAGTTGCTGGACCTGAGACCTGTGATTTGTGAAGGAGTTGACAGAACAACTACGGGCAGTATCTCCTTCAACAGTTCTCACTGGTAGCCAAGAGACAGTTCTGGGGTCTCCCTGGCTTAACCCTTTATCATGGGTGAGCACCAAAATTTCACACACACCTCGATTACTCACATGCCACACTCGTCACTTCGCCATATTTGCCCCCCCCTCCCCACACACACACAACACACACACAAACATCGTCTAACATCATTAACAAGTTACTTTGCAGCTGCAATCTGCGATAATATAATTGTCATCTCGTAAGCCCCGTTTGCACCTGCATCCTTACATCCAAATCCGGGTCGTAATCCACCTGATGGCCATGGCTATCCTTACTTTAATAGCATGCATGATAACTTCTAAATACCTGAGGGTAAGTAATTTTTTTCTTATTGGCTATCTTGTTTAGCTACAGTTTAGTGTGTTGATGAACTCTGGCTGCTATTCCTGGTTAACTCTGGCTGGTTCAAGATACAGGTATTGGTTAACTGTTAAGCAGGTATGAAATGCATGTAAGTACATGTAATGCGAGTGAAATAATCATCTTGCTTATAGAATATCAAAGCTTTATAGCTACAATTAATGACTACTGAAAAAGTCACAAGAAGTTTCAGTAGAGTCAGTGGTTGCAACAGTAGCGTTGAAGTTCAAAGTATAAAGGTCATCATGATAGGCCATTATAGTGGTTTTTCCATGATAAAGGCCTTTATTTATTACTAGGTTAAGTCAGTCCAAACTAAAGAAAATACATTATCACTGGACAACAATGAAATAATAATATTAAAAGACAGAAAACCAACCTATCAATTAATCCCTATCAATTAATCAATCATAAAACTCTAGTAATTACTGCAGTAAAACCCAGTCAATCTTCTGTGTATATAGGTAGGAAGCATATGTTTAAACATATAGGCAAATTAATCATTCAAACACCTGCAAAGTCGGCAGTGTCAGCACTGTAGAGAGGTTTCGGCTACTTCAACTGACAATCCCCTGCTCCTCCACTTCATATGCGTCATCATTTAGTAGCTCACTCGCTCTAACTGAAGGCAGAGCAAGCAGAGCATGCATGAGAGAGAGTGAACTAGAAACAAGAGAATAAGAATGACGAAGGAAATATTTACCTGCATGGAGTATATTAAGAACGTTAGTGAGTAGAAAATTGTAGGTGGGGGGGGGGGGGGGTGAGGATGGTTAAAGTGTGACAAAGTTTCATGTGCGCCATCTAGGAGGGTGGGGCATGCTCCCCTGGCAATTTGTTGTTGTTGTTGGCTGAGGTCCTTCCGTGCCACTTCAGTAGCAACTAATTAGTTGGACACAAATATTTGTAGAAAAGTGGTGTGTATAAATGCTGTCCATGTGATCTATTTATAGAAGGCAATTATACTACATCATCTTAGGAAGCATGGGTGGAAGAAGAGACTCGAACTCTCACTTTGGCCTCCACAGGGTCAAACTCTACCAATTGAGCTAAGTCCATGTAAACTCCCTTACCCTCTATGGAAGAGACTCGAACTCTCACTTTGGCACAGAGAGAAATAAGAACGGATATCGTGTAGAAGTTCTTTGGCTCTCTATATTATATAGTGATTCTGAGGATGGTAATGAGTCTGAAATTTATGTACAGCCCAATCCTCCTAAGGAGCATTGCTCAAGTTCTACTCCCAAACAACCTTGCAAGTCTGATCTGGAATCAGGAGATGAAATATATATAGGAAGAAGCTTTTCCCTGGCCAGCTAGAGTCTGATGAGAATTTACAGGATACATTCTGCAAATTGCAAGAAGGGTGGAAGATCTCTTCAGAGGATTGGTGGGGCTTGGATTACCAAACCATTCCCACTAACTGGAAGAAAGCGACTCAGAAAATGAAATCACATCAGTCACTGTCAATTGGACGTGAAAACTGACAGAGCTAGAAGAGAAGGATCCATTATCAGCCGGCTTCAAAATATTGGAGAGCAGCAAAGATTACGAAATAGGCTAATCCAATCCACTCACTTTCTAGCTCTGTCAAAATAGTGTCTTCACCATATTAGTTTGTCGAGACTCTTTTGACAGAGCTGGAGGAAATGCAACATACGCATGCATCAAAATGGCCGTAGTAGAGTTTTTCAATGCTCTTGGAATATGTCTCTACTCAAGCAGCTTCATAAGGCACCCTTGTTTAGCATCATGGCTGATCAATGTACTGGTATTATAGAGGAGCTGATAATATGTTGTCATTGGGTGAAGAGCGGTCTACCAGAAGAACACTTTACTGAAATTTTACCCTTTACCCTATCTATTCTGCTTAAGTGGAGTGTTGTAGGCTTGTAGAATGGGCTTGTAGAATGGGTTGTAGGAATGGGATTTGATGGAACTATATAATATACTACTTTCTCTGCTGACAAAGCAGGAGTTCATAGGTTAAAAGAGCTATCATCTCTGCATTGTTAGACATCACTGGCTAGTACAAAAACTGGCAACCATATGCTCGTCTATTCCAGTTTCTTCAGTTCAGCAGAGAATGAGGTTCTCGGATATGAATCTGGTCGAAACCGCTAATTGAACTAAGTCTAATGAAAATTGCCCATCTCCTCCTTTACTGATAGAGATTTGGAAGTTGTTGATGTGTGGAGTAGAAAAGGAAAACTCTCATTTAGACACTAACCATTTGGACAAGAGTGAGCGATTTCACAGACTTCAACATCAACTATGCATAATATGATTTCCAGGGGGGAGGGTAAAGGTTCCAAACAGCTCCCCCCCCCCCCCCTCTCCCCTAAATGAAACAGTTGCTGATCAACCAATGCCTGGCATACACATCAGGAATATATCAAATAGGTGTGATCAAGAGCCAAGCAGGTCTGGGACTTGGTACAGACAGCAAGCAGGTTTAGCCAAATTCAAAACAGAACTAAGATTTCCATGTGCACATGTTGTACAAGATATTGCAATGAGAAAGTACTAAAATTCAATGACGAATTTATTATGCAAGATGATCTATTCCTCTAGTACAATATTTGAATCCCAGACACCAAGACAAGCACTGCACCCTCTGTTGAGATGCTTCTCTAACATCTAAAAGAGCTCATCCCACAGCCTTACTCAGATGATTCTTGCATGCCAGTTAGAGGGTATTTCGACATGTTAATAAAAAGAACTCGGCCATGCCGGTACGTAACCAACCACCACAAGGTAAAGGGTCAACTGAAAAACTACAACTATCCAAAAGCCATTGTGAAAGGCCATTTCTCAGCCGTCTTTCCAGCCTTTTTACTTGCTGGTTTTCCTCACAAATCCCAGTTGTTACGCTGCCTAATAGAATCTCCTTTTGACTATATTTCCATAGTTTGTTCAGACACCTGGAGTCAACCATCTGTGGAGTCAACATCTGTGGAAACATTTTCAACGCAAGGAGTCCAGAACTAGATCCTCACAACTATTAGACAGGTTTGCTTCTGTTTCCAACCCCATATATATATATACAACCAGGCTCCTCCTCTTAGTACCTCTATACGTCACAGACATTATTCAACATAAATAAATACAATAATGTAGTATATAGTTACCATGTTTAAATTATGACAACAAAAAACAACAACAACCCACCCACACTAAGATAAATTCTGTTAGACACAGTTACATACTGGGGAAGAGGGTGGGTGGGGGCTGCTAGTCAGAATCAGGATGTGTCAATGTGCTATTGTCGTTCGCTATGTCATCCAAACTAGTTCCTACATGAGCAGGTGTCTCTTCCTCCCTGGCAGAAGAGTAGGGCAAGTGTTCGGTGGTGGGGAGAGTGTCAGAGATGTGAGGACCTCTCTCTATGCCATGTACTCTGGCCTGGTCGACAGGCATGCCTGCATCCGGGTCTCCTCCTGGCAGGATCTCCTGGTCCTCCTCCACCACATCCTCTGCACACTCCTACACATAATTAGTGGCAAAAATTCTTCTTAAAAAAAGTCATCCATATCCATATCTCGACTCATATTTATTTTATATTAGCAACTTGCAGAAAGTGGGAAAAGCTCTCTAGCATTTTTTAGTGTCATTCTTGCACTGTTAGATCTCTCCAGGAAGTACCTTCAGCAAAGCAAAATAACATAGTTAGATTGAAGTAGCCAAAACCAAATGACATCCACCTTTGAACAGACATATATTAGGATTTACCCATTTGAAGCTTCATTGGACTGTACAGGAGGAGACCAGCCGGAGTAGTTGTAGCTAGTGCTGACATAAGGTCGCTAGCAACAAGCAAGAGAGGAAAGAAATAACAATAATATAATGAAGGCAAAAAGATCTGGAAACATCCACCAGTTGGATAGTATGTGCATACCCTTTCCATTTCACTCTGAAGCCAGCTAAGTGCAGTCTGCCAGTTCAATTTAAAACTGTCTTCTACACTTAACAATTGAATTAACAGCTCACACCTACAAAACAACAAGAATAAAATAACAACAGACCACTAAACACTTTCAGTACAAACACACGCACTAGCAAACCCCACGCACTGGGAACCCCACGCACTGGGAACCCCACGCACTGGGAACCCCACGCACTGGGAACCCCACGCACTGGGAACCCCACGCACTGGGAACCCCACGCACTGGGAACCCCACGCACTGGGAACCCCACGCACTGGGAACCCCACGCACTGGGAACCCCACGCACTGGGAACCCCACGCACTGGGAACCCCACGCACTGGGAACCCCACGCACTGGGAACCCCACGCACTGGGAACCCCACGCACTGGCAACCCCACGCACTGGCAACCCCACGCACTGGGAACCCCACGCTCTGGGAACCCCACGCACTGACAACCCCACACAGCAACATCAAGTTCAACATCAACACTCTTGACTTGCCTATTACATAATTGGACTAAAAATTTGATACAGAGGTATGCTTTTTTTTGGTAGTGTGTTTGGCCATGTTGAATGATCCCCGTCATCCCATCGGCATGATGGGGAAACCCTGCAATAACGAAGGACAAGAAACAAGTAACAAGCATCACTTGCTCCTGAACATCACTTACCTATTAGACAACTCGATAGTCTTTGTCTCTGGTAGCTGTCTGGAATGAGCATGAGGTGCATCATGAGGTCAAGGTACGGACGCATATCAAAGGCTTGCACTGTAGTAATCTGAAGAAAGAGTGTGAGGAATTATATATAGATAAAGAGCATGCATATTCATACACACTCATAGGAACATCAGTGGAAGAGGGAACATCGTAGGGAACATTATTGCCGAGAGCCAGGACCAACCTCCAAGAGCAATTCATTGATGATCACCATGGAGAACTGCACATTCTCCCAGGAACAAAACTACAACAACAAAGGAAGTGTGCCCATCCCCACATACTCATTAACACCTATCACCACAAACAGCCATACACACAAGTCTATAATTACCGCGAAAAATCGCACTGTCTCTTCCATAGTGCAGTTATCCTCGATCAACTTCTTCACAAAGGTAGTGCCATACTGAGTGCTAGTCAACACAAGGTACACACACACACACACCGAGTGGAGCAGCTGCATCATTCAGACACAATAAAATAACCCTACCTCGTTCTTTCATAGAGCCAGTGCTCGAGTTCATTAGGAAGAGGGATACACAGCTCTGAATCTCTATAGGGATTGGGAAGCGGTGGTCTGTCCTGGAGAATACATGCAACCCACAGGGTTAAGAGTCGCTCTTGCAAGGTGGGCATGTGTGTAGTTCACCCTCCTCATTAGCATGTTCAAACTTCACTAGCGCATGGACTGACCTGGATGGAGCTGCATTGATGAGAAGTGACATCACAACACCTCACCAGGACGCTCACCACAGCGTACAGCTTAGTGAGGTCAGTATAAGGGGATCTCAGAGGAGGCCCAGGGCCTTCATCCAGAGCCACAGCTATGAAGTAGGACGGCACTCCAAGTCTAATCAGCTGAGTTTTCTGGATGGCAAATTAGAGCAATAGAACTCAGTACAAGCTTAACAAAGTTAGCCAGTCCGTGCCCCTGTCATTAATCCCATTATGTATGAGAATGCTAGTGACCTGCTCTGCAGGGTAACAACACAACAACTAATATATAAACTAATATAATAGAAATAGAAGATCAACAACGATGCAGTCCCACAAGGAGATTAGCTTACCTCGAAGACTCCCTTGCTGGCATAGGAGAGGAAGACTTGGAAGTACTGGATCAGATGGCGACTGTGCTCCGAGACTTCCTTCTTCAGCAAGTCCAACAGACATCTGAAAGTGTGCTCACTGAACAGCATGGAAGTCCGCTCTGAAGTGTTGGGCACGAGATTGCAGCATGACACATGCATGGAAGGTATACACATCATGCCACATGCATGTATAATGGTGTGTGCAGGGAGTATATATATATAATATATGTAATGGTATGTGCATGGAGTATATATATAATATATGTAATGGTATGTGCAGGGAGTATATATATATAATATATGTAATGGTATGTGCAGGGGGTATATATATATAATATATGTAATGTATGTGCAGGGGGTATATATATAATATATGTAATGTATGTGCAGGGAGTATATATATAATATATGTAATGGTATGTGTAGGGAGTATATATATAATATATGTAATGTATGTGCAGGGGGTATATATATAATATATGTAATGGTATGTGTAGGGAGTATATATATAATATATGTAATGGTATGTGCAGGGAGTATATATATAATATATGTAATGGTATGTGTAGGGAGTATATATATAATATATGTAATGTATGTGCAGGGGGTATATATATAATATATGTAATGGTATGTGTAGGGAGTATATATATAATATATGTAATGGTATGTGCAGGGAGTATATATATAATATATGTAATGTATGTGCAGGGGGTATATATATAATATATGTAATGGTATGTGTAGGGAGTATATATATAATATATGTAATGTATGTGCAGGGGGTATATATATAATATATGTAATGGTATGTGTAGGGAGTATATATATAATATATGTAATGGTATGTGCAGGGAGTATATATATATAATATATGTAATGGTATGTGCAGGGGGTATATATATATAATATATGTAATGGTATGTGCAGGGAGTATATATATAATATATGTAATGTATGTGCAGGGGGTATATATATAATATATGTAATGGTATGTGTAGGGAGTATATATATAATATATGTAATGGTATGTGTAGGGAGTATATATATAATATATGTAATGGTATGTGCAGGGAGTATATATATAATATATGTAATGGTATGTGCAGGGAGTATATATATAATATATGTAATGGTATCTGCAGGGAGTATATACCTAAGCCAGTGTTGGTCTTGACCTCCACTTCAAGCAGAGGATCTTTATTGGTCAGCCAGCAGAGGACCGACACCAGCTTAGAAAACACGGCACGAATCTAACAAATTTAAAAGCCAACAACAACATAAGAGTCCAGCACTAGCACACAAAGTCAGTTTGAGCAGCACTAGGTGGCCTTCAAAGACAAGTCTTGGCAGTGCATCTACACCCCCCATATGCTACCCTCCAAGTAAGTCTTGCAACTGCTCTCTTTGTAAGAAAGCCTTGCTCAATGGCATGTTGGCCCACAAACATAGCACCTTCTAATGGAGTGAATGTGATGCCTAGCAACAATCAACTACCTAGCAACAATCAACTACCTCGGTGGAGGGTGATTCCAAGAGATACTCGTACAGTCGATGTTTGTTCTGAATGAAGACGGTCTCAACAAACCATCGGCGAATCTTGACGCTATAGTTTAGGTATGGATGCAGCACATCAAACCA
Organism: Cladorhizidae sp. MBARI D1340-BT2; assembly: GCA_028752905.1. Classification (NCBI taxonomy): domain Eukaryota; kingdom Metazoa; phylum Porifera; class Demospongiae; order Poecilosclerida; family Cladorhizidae; species Cladorhizidae sp. MBARI D1340-BT2. The sequence goes on along the minus strand of JAQNBH010000006.1, from coordinate 17,995,432 downwards.
TTCCAACGCAGGGCCTCTGAAGATCACAACAACAACACCAGTCAACTAGATATGGTATGACGAGAGTGGGTTACCAATAGATATATATGGTACAATGAGAGTGGGTTACCACTAGATATGAGAGTGCATAAGTTACCACTAGATATGGTACAATGAGAGTGGGTTACCACTAGATATGAGAGTACACAGGTTACCACTAGATATGATATGAGAGTGGGTTACCATTAGATATGGTACAATGAGAGTGGGTTACCACTAGATATGATATGAGAGTGGGTTACCATTAGATATGGTACAATGCGAGTGGGTTACCAGGTTACCACTAGATATGATATGATGAGAGTGGGTTACCAACCTCAAGCTTCTCTTGGTGTGGAAGCCACAGTGGAATAAGAATTTTGTGGCCAGCTGCACACAGAGCATGCCTAGATTCTCCAGTTCTGCCTATCATACGTACAACAACAATAAAATGTGAAGAGTTTGAAGTGGAGGTCATGACCACCATTGGCTTAGTCCATAGCAAGATATGTACATGTAGCCTGCATCACAGCTACAACACTATCATACATTAGCCCACACAGGAGATGATTATTTCAGCCTCCACCTCCCACAGCTACAACACAGTCATACATTAGCCCCACACAGAAGACGATTATTTCAGCCTCCACCTCCCCACAGCTACTTCACTATCATACATTAGCCCCACACGGGAGATGATTATTTCAGCCTCCACCTCCCACAGCTACAACACTATCATACATTAGCCCCACACGGGAGACGATTATTTCAGCCTCCACCTCCCACAGCTACAAGCTACAACACTATCATACATTAGCCCACACAGGAGATGATTATTTCAGCCTCCACCTCCCACAGCTACAACACTATCATACATTAGCCCCACACGGGAGACGAATATTTCAGCCTCCACCTCCCACAGCTACAAGCTACAACACTATCATACATTAGCCCACACAGGAGATGATTATTTCAGCCTCCACCTCCCACAGCTACAACACTATCATACATTAGCCCCACACGGGAGACGAATATTTCAGCCTCCACCTCCCACAGCTACAACACTATCATGTACATTAGCCCCACACAGGAGACGATTATTTCAGCCTCCACCTCCCACAGCTACTTCACTATCATACATTAGCCCACACAGGAGACGAATATTTCAGCCTCCACCTCCCACAGCTACAACACAGTCATACATTAGCCCCACACAGGAGACGAATATTTCAGTCCACCTCCCACAGCTACTTCACTATCATACATTAGCCCCACACGGGAGACGAATATTTCAGCCTCCACCTCCCACAGCTACTTCACTATCATACATTAGCGGCATAGCCCCTCACGGGAGACGAATATTTCAGCCTCCACCGCCCATAGCTACAACACTATCATACATTAGCCGCACACAGGAGACGAATATTTCAGCCTCCACCTCCCACAGCTACTTCACTATCATACATTAGCCCCACACGGAAGACGAATATTTCAGCCTCCACCGCCCATAGCTACTTCACTATCATACATTAGCCGCACACGGGAGACGAATATTTCAGCCTCCACCTCCCATAGCTACTTCACTATCATACATTAGCCGCACACAGAAGACGATTATTTCAGCCTCCACCTCCCATAGCTACTTCACTATCATACATTAGCCCACACAGAAGACGATTATTTCAGCCTCCACCTCCCCACAGCTACTTCACTATCATACATTAGCTCCACACGGGAGACGAATATTTCAGCCTCCACCTCCCACAGCTACTTCACTATCATACATTAGCCCCACACGGGACACGAATATTTCAGCCTCCACCTCCCATAACTACAATACTGTCATACATTAGCCCCACACGGGACACGAATATTTCAGCCTCCACCTCCCATAGCTACTTCACTATCATACATTAGCCCCACACGGGACACGAATATTTCAGCCTCCACCTCCCACAGCTACTTCACTATCATACATTAGCCCCACACGGAAGACGATTATTTCAGCCTCCATCTCCCACAGCTACTTCACTATCATACATTAGCCCACACAGAAGACGATTATTTCAGCCTCCACCTCCCACAGCTACTTCACTATCATACATTAGCCCACACAGAAGACGATTATTTCAGCCTCCACCTCCCACAGCTACTTCACTATCATACATTAGCCCACACAGAAGACGATTATTTCAGCCTCCATCTCCCACAGCTACTTCACTATCATACATTATCCCACACAGAAGACGATTATTTCAGCCTCCATCATGCCGATAGCTACAACCTTTTCTCTTATTTTTAATTTTAAATAATATGATGATAGAGGTTTGTCCTGCAAAGGTATGGCAAAGAAGGCAAATTATTAAAATGAATCATGATGAAGGCTAGAGCATCTAACTGAAACTTCCAGTGAGTAAATTACCACGAGAGTTCTTGTAAAAATAAGTAGTTCAATTCATCAGTTTTCCCTCATAATTTATCGAGGCCAAAGTGAACAGGCAATGCTTACGGCCCCCATAACCTCTTCCCTGTATATGCAGGTGATTTAGTGGACTCCTCGGAGTGCTGAAAAATATATTTGTGGGTTAGGTTTGTAGGTGTAGGATCAGTAGCTACACAACACAGTGTGCTGGACTAGCATCACTTTGTCTGTGAAACAGTCTTCAGAGAATGTAGAGAGAGAAAGAGGAGAGATAGAACAGAGAGGAGAGAAGAAGGAGGGAGCTGTTAGTACAGACACTGACTGAAGAAGTGGAGGAGGCGCCCAGGTCCAACTGCTGGCGTATGTAGTTGAAATTAATGGTGAGCAGCTGCTTGACAAACTGGAAGTACGAGTAGCTGAAGTGTGACTTGTTGTGGTGAAACTCCAAGTTTTGTCTCTGCACTGTGCGCTGGATGGGCTCTGGCAGAGGACCAGGTTGTTGCAAAGACTCTACAGAAGGCAATAATGCATAACAAAGAAAGAGAGCGGCTAGCATAACTGAAATTTCAACAAATCTGACTAAACATGAATGCATAATTTGTAAATATCATTGTGATGTGTTCCTTCATGTGAGCAAGTCAAGGAGGGCACTGGGAGAAGTCCTGCGGGCTCATGGACGTACACAGGTACTTATAACTAATAATTAGTGTCAGACGTTAGATAATCGTTGCCAGGTAAAAGACCCTTCAGTTGGGGATTTGCATATACGTATTTTAGACGACATGGCAAGCAAATGCTGATGGAGTTCACAGTATACACATGCTGCATCACATGAACACAACGGAAACTATTTACTAGCTCTCCCTCTTTCTTTTGGGGGGGGGATGGATGAGCATGTCAGTTTCAAATGTATAGTGTCATCAGGCTGGTTCACAATATTGTTAACACTAGCACTGGATGAACCTGTGTCACGCATGAATAGACCAGAGACAGCTCTCTTCTAAATGTTAACACTAGCACTGGATGAACCTGTGTCACGCATGAATAAACCAGAGACAGCTCTCTTCTAAATGTTAACACTAGCACTGGATGAACCTGTGTCACGCATGAATAAACCAGAGACAGCTCTCTTCTAAATGTTAACACTAGCACTGGATGAACCTGTGTCACGCATGAATAGACCAGAGACAGCTCTCTTCTAAATGTTAACACTAGCACTGGATGAACCTGTGTCACGCATGAATAAACCAGAGACAGCTCTCTTCTAAATGTTAACACTAGCACTGGATGAACCTGTGTCACGCATGAATAAACCAGAGACAGCTCTCTTCTAAATGTTAACACTAGCACTGGATGAACCTGTGTCACGCATGAATAAACCAGAGACAGCTCTCTTCTAAATGTTAACACTAGCACTGGATGAACCTGTGTCACGCATGAATAAACCAGAGACAGCTCTCTTCTAAATGTTAACACTAGCACTGGATGAACCTGTGTCACGCATGAATAAACCAGAGACAGCTCTCTTCTAAATGTTAACACTAGCACTGGATGAACCTGTGTCACGCATGAATAGACCAGAGACAGCTCTCTTCTCAATGTTAACACTAGCACTGGATGAACCTGTGTCACGCATGAATAGACCAGAGACAGCTCTCTTCTAAATGTTAACACTAGCACTGGATGAACCTGTGCCACGCATGAATAGACCAGAGACAGCTCTCTTCTAAATGTTAACACTAGCACTGGATGAACCTGTGTCACGCATGAATAAACCAGAGACAGCTCTCTTCTAAATGTTAACACTAGCACTGGATGAACCTGTGTCACGCATGAATAAACCAGAGACAGCTCTCTTCTAAATGTTAACACTAGCACTGGATGGACCTGTGTCACGCATGAATAAACCAGAGACAGCTCTCTTCTAAATGTTAACACTAGCACTGGATGAACCTGTGTCACGCATGAATAGACCAGAGACAGCTCTCTTCTAAATGTTAACACTAGCACTGGATGAACCTGTGTCACGCATGAATAAACCAGAGACAGCTCTCTTCTAAATGTTAACACTAGCACTGGATGAACCTGTGTCACGCATGAATAAACCAGAGACAGCTCTCTTCTAAATGTTAACACTAGCACTGGATGAACCTGTGTCACGCATGAATAAACCAGAGACAGCTCTCTTCTAAATGTTAACACTAGCACTGGATGAACCTGTGTCACGCATGAATAAACCAGAGACAGCTCTCTTCTAAATGTTAACACTAGCACTGGATGAACCTGTGTCACGCATGAATAAACCAGAGACAGCTCTCTTCTAAATGTTAACACTAGCACTGGATGAACCTGTGTCACGCATGAATAGACCAGAGACAGCTCTCTTCTCAATGTTAACACTAGCACTGGATGAACCTGTGTCACGCATGAATAGACCAGAGACAGCTCTCTTCTAAATGTTAACACTAGCACTGGATGAACCTGTGCCACGCATGAATAGACCAGAGACAGCTCTCTTCTAAATGTTAACACTAGCACTGGATGAACCTGTGTCACGCATGAATAAACCAGAGAGGTGCCTGCCTGTGTGTTGTACAGTGCAAGCTCAAGGAATGCGATAAATCAAACACTCATTGGGAGGACACTCAAACAATGCCAGAGAGAACACAGAAGTCTCCAGCTACACAAACAAACCGTCTCTATAATCATATTCCTATACCACATACTCTAATATAAACAACTCAGCACAGAACCTAATATCCAATATTCTAATACCCATATATATTCATATATTAATTAACGATAACTTTAAGAAAGAACCTATTCCAGCACCTCCATTTAATAGCGCCACTCACATGCCCGTATATATTAATAAGCCTACTCTAACACTCCTTCAAGTACGAACCTTCAAAGATGGTCTCTTGGTCTTGTCTGTCATAGAAGAGCAGGTATGCACTCCACCATTTCTTCTGCCTGCGATAGTGTGTCCTGACAGGCAGTACAGAGAGTAAGCACATAGTACACACTTTACACAAAGAACAGTCCAAACTTACTTTTTCAGCACATGGTCATACACCTCCCCAGTGAATTCCCCGCCAAAACACTGCGACTTGAACTCCTAATGCACAAGTATATAATTACGTATAATTAATGGCCCACTGGAACCAGCCTTGTTTGGATCTGTCACTCCAAACAATGCCAGCGTAAGTGCTGAGCTTTGAAACCAGCTTCAAGCAGGTTCTGTGCAGATAGCATTTAATACAATTTGCCAAGTAGCCAGAAAAGTCCAAACCTTCCTATGTAGCTGCCCAGCATGGCTCTCACCTCCTCATCATCCAACTTGGCTTCCGATACTTCCCCATCATCAAACTTGAACCACTTGGAGACGAGGGAGCCAGGCGGTCTGGGACAACAGCATCAGTAAATAAACTCAATGCCAATTAACACATAATGTCCTGTCACGCCCAAACAGGTGTAAGCCTAAAAAAAAGTGGTCCGGGGATCAATGTGGTTCAAGGACCAATGTGGTCCGGGGATAAATGTATGAATGTGAGCATACGTTAAAGTAGCCTCATGGCTAGGGCAAGAACCCGAGCTTGAGCTAGGGCTCTGCTTGGGACAAAAAAGGTTCGGATCCACCAATTATAGCCCCAGACCATTTTTTTAAAATTTTTTATTTTTTTTGGCTATCACTCGGACTGACTTGAGGTTGATGAAGGAATAGTAATGGCCTCCGCTGGCCTGGCCGCTATGAACAACCACACCTCGCAGCCTGTAGTTTGTACTAACACCTTTCCCAGGCTCGTCCCCAGGGCTGGAGTCCTTTTTCTCCTTGTCTTTTTCCTCATCCTCCTTCTTCCCCTCACTGTCTTCCTCGCCACTGTCTACCTGCAATTGCTTGGGCTGCTTCACCTCTCCCTTGTTGTCTCTCAGGTCCGCCTCGTTCACGTGGTCATCCACAACCTTGTTGGAGTCGCTAGGCACTCTCTGACCTAAGAGATGAATGTGAAACCCACAATTAAAGCCATGAAAATGGTGTGACATCCAGTAAAACTGGCAAGAGGGTTTAATGCTCGGGGAAGCTTATGTACGCAATCATGAGTTTATAATAAACCAAGAGATCACAATCAAACAAAGCTCATCGCAATAATTCGGAGCCGTCCTAAAAGCACCTGTGAGCTCTTAGCTATTGCACTATTATTTTTAAATTATATATTTTTACAGAACCTTCTAAATAACTGCAAGGAAGAAAGTCAACTTTATTTTAAGATACACATACTAGTCAAGCATTGACACATTCCTCACAGCCTTGCACGGCAGAATTAACTACAGTACGCTTGCTCAGGTGTGGTTCATGACAGAGAGCATAGCAAGTGGGTGTGGCTTACCGTTGACCTCTGATAGCACTGCTGCTGTGTAAGGTGCCATGTCAAACTCGCGTGGAAATTCAAAGTAGTCGTTAAACTTGATAGCCATTTCCCTAGGATACAAGAACAACACAAAGGCAAGTCTATTCACAGCCCACATGAAGCAGGCCAGGCACAGGCCAATACCTCTCCCAGTCATAGTCAAATCTCTTGAGCTGGATGCACAGGATCTTGGGCAGCCTTTTGATGCACATCCTCTTCACAGTGTCCACCTTCTTGTCGCACTTCTCACAGTGGTATGCGTTGGCACCTTCCAACAAGTCTCCCTTCACAAAGGTGTCAAGAGACTCAAAGAGGTGCTGCTGATTACGAATGTCCATGTTGAGAGCTGTGAAGGGCTCCTCACGGGAATATCTACAGAAATGTGAACAGCAATGCCGCAGCACACAGCAGAAATATAAATACATATAATAACCCTCCAACTATCACCACATAGCTTCACTGGACAACTATAATAATGGAATCGATCCCCTCTGCACGGCAATTAGGACACCTTACAGTGCTTCTGTATAGGGAGGGGCCTAGGGAACCTGGTTAGTATGTGTGTGTGTGTGTTTTGGGTTTAACAAATAACAATACACACATAATATACACTACACATATAATATACACTACACACATACTATACACATACTATATACTCCATTCACAATATACACTACACACATAATATACACTGCACACATACTATATACTCCATACATAATATACACTACACACATACTATATACTCCATACATAATATACACTACACACATACTATATACTACACACAATATATACTGAACACAATATATACTATATGCATAATATATACTATACAGATAATATATACTACACACACATTCATATTTATATTTGGATGGACTTGGTCAAGAAAGAACAGAAACAAGACTGCATCCATGTAGACCACAACCAGTAAGATGACCCTTTGCCATTTAAACTCATACACACCAGAGCTTATGTAGATGCTAAATGGTAAAGGGTCACCAATTTGTCAGGGTAGTCTCATTCCGTGTTTTGTTGTTGTTTCTGAATATAAGAGTTGAGTAGTGAAGAACTACACTGTATATATGTCTAGTTGCCTTCTGGACCTCCCGCACTTTACATCACTTCTAACCAGTTGCTTCTTTGCTGTACATAACACACGCTATCTTTGGTTGCTATTACTGACTGCACCAAACTCCTCAAATCAAACAGAAAATGTTTTGGTCAATGATCACAACTACAGCCTCCCGGACTTGGTCGACCCCCCCCCCTCCTCCACCCCCAAAACCCAACAGCTGAATTGAGGGGTTATTTAATCTGCTTACACTGCACGCTTACGAAAGAGGTCACCACATTGGTAATCCTTTACTAATTTCATGGTTCATGATCTAAAAACGTACCAGTCACTGCATGTCACTTGAAGATCTTCTGCTACTAAAACTGTTACGAGTGGACTTATGGTAGTCAAGTATGTACAGGGTGGGAGGAAGGAGAGGACAGATACGTAGATCCTTGAATTTCACACTTTTTAGGGGAGGGGCTGCCGGGTTACTACCTTGATGAAGGATTCAGGGCATGGAGGAGTGTTATTGGAGCTATAATCAGCCACAACCATTTAGGATACTGCGAAGCTGCCATAGTGAGTTTTAATCAACCTTTTTGTTGGTGTTGACGTTTTTGGTGAATGCCATGTTAAAAAAGGGGGGGTGGGGGGTGGAGAAATATGGGGGGCATCTCCCCTAGCCCCACCCCCCATGTATTACACAACCACTCCCTACCTGTGAGGACAGCCCTCGCAGATCTTCTGGTCTGCAAAAGAGCCCCCCAGCACTTGTGACACGGGCGCAGTGAGGCCATAACCTTTCATGCCTTCATCAAGACTGTCCAGCAGGCAGTTGAAAAACTCAAAAGCATCGTGCTGCTCTCGAAGGTTGACCTTTTCACCCCACAACCTTCACCAGAACAAGAAGAGGAAACATACACGGATCATGAATATCATTATACACCACCAGGTGTTGAAATAAGGACCTGAAATCTTTCCAAAATCCTTTTGGAATGTGGAATTGAAGTTTGCTGTCCATCAAGTGACTGAAGATGGACTGGATTTGCATGAGGACTTTCTTGTGAGTGTCTTTCCTACCAGATTCTGAGGGAGAGGGAAGAGGCTCACTTTCTTCCACCTAATGCACACCAGGGGATTAAAATATCTAATTATTTTGGGTCATGGTAACAAAATATCTTGTCAGATTGAAACCAGAATATTTATTTCAAATTCTAATTTGAACCTAGGCACATCAGAGGATGTAGGGTGTGGGTCTTGTGTGTGTGTGTCTAATGGTGCTCGCTGAGGTTGCCATGATGCTGCAGGTGACTGTTCAGTTAGGGTTTTATTTTCAAAGCCAGCCCAAGCCTGACATTATTTAGACAAGCTTCACACGCGCACCTCATTTTTGGGGGTCTTCTTGGTCAGTCTCTCGTGTTCTTTCTGCTCCTCCTCCTTGTTGTGCCGGACAAGGTCCTCGGCCGCCACTTCCATCTTCAGGACCCGGTCCCTGATGGGGGGGATCATGTATAGCTGCTGGAGGACAGAGTTCATGTAGCAGGTGGCCCCCGCATTCTTCAGCCCCACAAAACCCTTGTGTGGGCGTGGACCTATGTGGGGGAGGAACTCCCACTCAGTGATGGCCAGCTCACTGCCTGAAATGAAAAGAGACGGTCACAGAGTGCCAAGCACAGTGACTCGGTGGGCGGCTGACTGCGGCCGCGCTACCTACCAGAATAGAACAGGTTGCTGAGGAGATCCTGCAGCATGTGCACATTATTGTAGCAGCCAGCACAGAGAGCGTTCAGCAGCTTGAAGGCAGACAGGGTGGTGTCCGTGGAGGAGCAGATGGGAACGGCCAGGTTAGACGAGATGAGGCCGGCTTTGTCTAAGAAAATAAAGGAGGAAGTGTGCGTGAGAGTGTGGGTGTGTGAGGTTGGGTAACTAGATAAGATATCACAGAAACAAAAGCAATGCAAATTGTAGTCCCAGACATTCAAACTGACCTGGACTATCTCGTGCTTCTTTTATAAGTCTGGACGCAGGAAACAAGAAGTCAAAAACCAACTTCTGCAAAGACGAAAGAAAAGGTGATTTTATCATGTACGGAAGTAGCTCTAGCTATGGTATTCGTGCCTTGATAAGTTGCTGGCCGTTGGGGTGGCTGCCTATGTAGTACCTCTCAGCCACACTGCGGAAGGCCAGCAGCTCCACAGTGAGGCTGAGGTGCCCATCCAGCAATGCACTCTCCACGAGACACTGCTGTATGTTCAGAGTGTCCTCCTGAAACAACAACAAAAAAAGAGAGGAGAGAGCCACACTCGGTCTTGTTGACCTCTCCCTGGGAATTACTTACATAAGTGTACTTGATAAATTTCCATGTCTGCCCTCTCACTTCCTACCCAATAATTTCATAAACCCAGACCTGCCCCCCACATAACCCCCCCCCCCCCCCCCCCCCCCCACACACACACACACAACGTACCCTGACTTTGAGTAGCCACAACAGTTCCACTTCCAACAGCTTGTTCACTCCTTGTATGGACGTCCCGTGAACGTGGGCGTGGTTTAGCATGCGAGCCAGCAAGCGGAAAAACTCACCAGAGGTCTGTGCATGCTCTTTAGCCACAGTCTGCAAGGGAGACAAACACAAAATGAACTAATGTCCTTGCAAAGGGAGAGCAACACAAAATGAACTATATCCTTGCAGAGGGAGAGCAACACAAAATGAACTATGTCCTTGCAGAGGGAGAGCAACACAAAATGAACTATGTCCTTGCAAAGGGAGAGCAACACAAAATGAACTAATGTCCTTGCAAAGGGAGAGCAACACAAAATGAACTATGTCCTTGCAGAGGGAGAGCAACACAAAATGAACTATGTCCTTGCAAAGGGAGAGCAACACAAAATGAACTATGTCCTTGCAAAGGGAGAGCAACACAAAATGAACTATGTCCTTGCAAAGGGAGAGCAACACAAAATGAACTAATGTCCTTGCAGAGGGAGAGCAACACAAAATGAACTATGTCCTTGCAAAGGGAGAGCAACACAAAATGAACTAATGTCCTTGCAAAGGGAGAGCAACACAAAATG